>PVIH01006212.1:0-33917 GCA_004025045.1 Sigmodon hispidus | reverse complement strand
GCCATAAAATGGTATAGTTGGGTCATATGATAGATTTATTTTTAGATTCTTGAGGATTGTCCACACTGACAGTAGCAGGACCTGTTTGCAATCCCTTAATAGAGAGTGAGGATTCCCTTCTCCCCACATCCTCTTCAGGATTTGTTGATCTTTGCCATTCTGCCTGAGGTAAGATGAAAACTCAAAAGTTGTTTTAATTTGTATTTTCCTGATTGCCAAGGATGAGGAACACTTTTTTTTTTTTTTGACATTTTTCTTAGCTCCCCTCCCCTATTCTGAGGATTTCCAGTTCAGATCTCAGGTTCTTTTTTTTTTTTTTTTTTTGAATGGGTCAATTTTTCATCTTTGTCCTTTGAGTTCTTTACATATTCTTTTACTTCAACTATACCACTTATTTCTTCTAAGAAGCTAGCTGGTCACAGGTATCAGGTGTCTCTACTTCCTTGAAACATCATTCATTTCCTCCATTCCAAGGTAGGGCTGGTTCCCAGGAGTTAAATGTAAACATTTGACAATGATGATCTAATTCTTAGACCCTTTGTAGGTGAGCAGTGATATTCCCTAGAGCATTGATTTTGGAAAATATGAGACTCTGGGACAGTAAAAGAGCGTGGTTAGAAAGTGATGTGTTGTTGGTTTTAGTGTATATTTGATAAAAATCATTGAGCACCATCATTTCTATATCTTTTAATCTTTAGACTTTTTCAAGTCTTCAACAAATAACAAAATTAGAGATAGATTTTAAGCTAAAAGCTGAAGTTAGTGTTAAAATCTATTTTTCCCCTCTTGCTGGGGAAATTTTGCATTTTTTAATAGCTGAAATGCTGTGAGTTTATCTTGTCTAACAGAGATATATTTTAGCATATAGTAGTTATAGATGCAAATGACAGCTGTTGAGAATGTGATAGCTGGAGGGTCTCTATCGATAACTAGTAAGTAGTATGCAATCTATACAGTTGTGTGCTGTGACTCAAGAAGGGGCCACAGCCATCTCTTGTGCGGATGTGGCAGACAAAGATGGGGTTCCCTCTTGCCTTTTTGAAAGTTTTGAAAAAGTCTTACACTTTAGCTTCAAATATCTGTAGTCTTGCTATATTGCCTTTAGCTATTTCTATACCATAGATAAATGGCTCATCAGAGCACGTAATGCTGTAATTTCCTCCATGGAAAACCCAGTTTGGAAAGCACCAAGATGAGAAAAAGAACATGGGGTCTAGTGTCTGGGAACATGGACCCAATTCTTGCTGGGATGTCAGAAGCTGGTTCCCTTAGGCCTCTCAGGATCTCAGATTTCTTAATGCTCAATAGGGCCGAGTGGCTTTTTTTAAATTTTATTTTATAAGTTTCAACTAATGAACAATATTACAGACTTAAAAGAGCTGAATTCACAATAAATTCTGAGTAAGTATTAGTCTATTCTTATAAAGACCATAAAGTAAAATATCTTCTTATAATACTGTTAGGTAGGACTTTATAGAAAATATCCTAGGTAGGCCTCCCAGCCACAGCTTATAGCTCTCTCTCTCTCTCTCTCTCTCTCTCTCTCTCTCTCTCTCTCTCTCTCTCTCTCTCATTTTTGAGACATAATCTTATATACCCTAGGCTATCCTTAAATTCACTATATAGCCTAGTTTGGCCTTGAGCTTCTGATTCTCCTACTTGGCAAATGCTTGGATTATAGGCATGCGCCACCATCATGTCTGTCTCAACAGGTTTTGTTTATCCAGTGGGAATTATTTGGGAGTATGAAGAGAGACATTTATTTGGAATGAGCTAACTGCAGGAGACATTCAGCTGCCAGGCCTGAGGTGTCAAGATTTGCATAGTTCAAAATTGTTCCTGGCTTTTGTTTTTCTCTTCTACATCTTGACCTTCCCTGTTTTTAGACAGAGCCTACTGGTAAAGAGGCTTTCCTTTTGACCTTAAAAAGGTTCACCAGACGACGATTGTGTTTATTAATCAGATAGTGCTGGGAACCTTATCCTAAGCAGTACATAACACATGCCTGCATCGGAATCCAATCTTATCGGGTGCTGGATATAGGAGGGACAACATTAAATTGTTGCCATTCATGGCAAGATAGGGACCTCAGTTCTGGCCACTTCTCAAAGACACTGTTCTCTATGGTGATAGAGTTGGGACATGAGACGGGAAGAATAGTGTAGAGAAGGGTTTAACTTGAAACAGAGATGTCATCTCTTGTACTCTTCATCTTGAAGTCAAACTTTTCAGTGTCTCATGACTCTGGGAGCCAAAACAACCAAGGAGTTTACTTCCAACAGCAAGGCTTCCAGGAACAATAATGATATCTTCTGTTTGTGTAGTGCCTTTTGCTTTGGAAAGTAGCACCACGATCTCACTTGACCCTCACATAAACCCAGTGAAGTGGTGGTTGGGGAGGCATTAATTTCTTTATTTTACAGCCATGAAATCCAAGGAGATATTAAGTGTCTCGCCATGATCTCATAGCACATAAGTGATACACTCCCAGTCTCCTGGGGCCCAGTCCGGTATCCTTTACTTAAGATGCATTTTCTCGAGTATTCCTTTCCTTTGAAAAGCTTGTAATGGGATCTCTAATGGATATAAAGGATGTGTTTGGTTTGAAATTCAAAAAGTTACAGAAGATAAAACAGTGAAAACCAAGTCTTCCTCTCTTTTTCCCTTGTTTGTGTCAACATACAAAGTGGGTATGCCTTTGCTATTATTATTCTAGTGTTCTTTGGGAATACTTTCTTTCAAATTTTTTTATTTATTAGCACACATTATTTGCATATAATAATGGGTTTTATTATGACACTTTCATACCAGTTTATGTCACTTGTTATAATTCATGGACATCATTGCTGGCTTGAACTATTGGTTTCTTTCTTCCTTTGGAGCGTTATGTAGTGTTTTTTGGTACCATGAATGCTAGTCCTCAGAGAGGAGGCTTTCACGTCAGATCCAGTTTGTGTCCTCTGGGTCCTGTGTCCAAAGTGCATGGCACCTTCAGCAATAGTGACTTATCTTCCACCTCTGGGAAAATGACCAAGTGCAACAGCAATAGCTTATGATATTTTATGATTCTCATGGACAAACCCAGTTTATACCTATTATTTACTTTACTCCCTATACTTGCCCTGGAGTCACTAGCTTGAATTGCCTTTCTTTATATTTTCTATATATAATGTATTTTGGTTATATTTATCTTCTATGCAGTCATAAACACAAACATGTATCTTCTCTCTCCACAGTGGAGTTGAAGAAATAAACTCAAAGAAATGTGGCTAAATTTGGACTTTAAGAAGTTGATAAATAGATAATGGTTCCTACCCATAATCACAGCACTTGTGAGGCAGTGCCACCCTTTCTACATAGTGAGCTCCAGGCTGGCCAATCTAATAATGAGACCCTGTCTCAAAACAAAACAAAAACAAATAAAACAAAAAGAGGTTGTTAGAAGACTTCACATGGGTCTTATGCAAACATCTTAACTACTGTAGCTTTGCTATTAGGAGTTATATTGCACATTTTAATTTTTCAGACATGAAAGAGATTAGATCTTCAAACTCATTGATATGAGTAGTTAAAAGACATCTTCACTGAGAGCTCTTTTCCACTAATGTTAATACTAAATAACAGTAGACAACTTCTTTCGTGATTTCCCAAGAGCACTCTCCTGCTGTCTGTATACTACGTGCTTCAGTCCTCATAGCAACACCATGTTAGACTTCCTGTGGAGAGAACAACTCAAGGAAGAAAGACTTACTCCTCTCCCACTTTCAGTGGCTTCAGTTTGCACAGTGGGCAGATGCAAGATCTTAGCATAGCTCTGTTCTCTGTTGCTATGGACCAGGAAGACAATGACCACAGTTGTAGCCTTTCTTCTTTCTCCCACTTATTCCTTTTGGGTCTTTAGCCTAGGGGAAGATGCCACCCACATTTGGGGTTCTCGTCTCTTCCTTAGTCTTCTTTGGAAGTGTCCTTACAGTTATATCCTGAGGTGTGCTTAATTAATGTAGGCCTTTCTCAACCCATCATAAACACTATAGTAAATGTACGATCATTCTGTATTTCTTTCAGTCAAGAAGATAGACTTGCGGCTTAAGTGATTTTCTTAAGATCACAATGCAGTCAATAATTGCTAAAACTAGCAGGTCCAAAGCAAGGTGACTTTACTTCATCATCCACATGGCTATCCTCTATGTCCCTATGAAGAAAATAGTTCCTTCTGACTGAGTAGCTCCTGGAACAGTTCTGCTGAGGAGGAAGAAATGCCTGGAGAGCTTGCACTTTCCTTCTGGCTTACTTCTGGTGTTAAGGTGACACTTGATCTGATTTTACCTTCTATCTATAGTCTCCCTTCTGCCAGGCTTATGCTTGAGGATCTGGAATCTGCTTTCAGGTTCAAGAGGTAATTTCCTTCCTTTCACTGTTTCTAAATTAGAACTGGGAAGACGTCCTCGTCTTATACATACTTGCAATGTTTTCTAGAACACAGCCACCACGGTGGGGCTTAAGAGGTAGACGCCATTTTGTATGATGGAAATGTGGGCCCTTGTATCCCCAGTTTTAAAATTAGTCTTCCCTCTCTTAGTATTATATGTATCAGCTCTTCTGATGTAGCACAGTATTTATCATCCTAAGGTGAAGGACAGACTGTCCTTTGCAATCCACTGTACACCAAAGCCAAATATTACATTTATTCTATTGAAACTGACCAAGTAAACATTGTACCTGAATTACATTATAAAAAACCTATAATCCATTGATAAAGCAAACAGATGTGTCATTTTCAAATGTAGAAAGTATCAACTCTCTTTGCAAAGCAGTAGTTCAGGGCAGACAGCTGTGTGAGACCATAGTCTAAGTGGGCCTGTTTATTGAATACTGAGAACTGATTGGTCAAGGACGGTTTTAAGGTTAACTGCCAATTTCCCACAGCCTGCAGTCATCTGAAAGGAGGGTCCCAATTGAGGAACTGGCTAGATAAGATTGGCCTGTGGGCATGGCTGTGGGAGATTGTGTCAATTATTAGTTGATGTAGAAAGTCCCACTCCACTGTGGACAGTATCATCATCCCTAAACAGGAATGAGTTACCTCAGAATACTGACTGAATATAAGCTTGCCTGTGAATCAGCTAGCAAACATCATCCTCCATGGTTCATGTGTGGAATAGCAAGCATATCTGCTTTCAGCTGTTTGCTTTGAGTTGCTCCCTTGGCTTCCATCATGATGATCTGTGATCTGGAAGTGTAAGCTGAAACAAACCTGTTCTTTCTTTACATTGCTTTTGGTCAGTGTGTTTTATCACAGAGGTGAACCTAGGTTCCTCTTATGATAACACCAAGAGCCCACAGCTATGTCTGATTTAAAGATCAGTGGCAACTCTTCACTTTCAACAGTGAGGAACACTGGTATACATTATTGATTCTTAATATTAGAATTTCTGCAACACAGAGGTAGCTTGGAGATCACATCACTTAGGTATGTTTAGAAAAAGGGAACGCTTTCCAGTTCTCCACTGGAGCTGAATCTGTTTTTTTTTTTTTTTTTTTCTTTTCATTTTGCCTCCCTTTATTTTTATTTCCATATGCACAGCTCCAGGGAAAAGCTATCTTTTTTTGGATGTTTGAACTTCCTGAACACATCTTAGTTAGGATAAATAGATTTAGTGACTTGAGGGGCCTCAGGGCTTCATGCTGCAGAATTTGAATATCTCCTTCAGCTTGGAAAGCAGATCTATAATAAGAAAATGCCTACTTGTGTTTTGGGACCTCATTTGTAGTTTCTCACATGCTTGCAATTTGGACAGGGTTCATGTGCCAAGGTGTAGGATGAGGGATAACCAGACCCAAAATAAGCCAGGCAGTAGGACAGATCCTGAATTTTAATGTGTATTAAAAATGTTATAGCATCCTGGGGCTATGCTGAAAGGGAGAAATAAAGATAAAGGTGATATTTGAAGGTCTGTTTCACTAGCAGGTGTTAGAGTGAAATAAAGATTCAACACCTGTGTTGGAAATTAGACATTCATTCCCCACAGGCTTGTTTCTAACGCCTTGGGAAAGATAGGGGAAGAGCATGGTCTCTAAGCATAAACTACCTGGATTTGACAGAGGGATTCTGGGAAAGCTACATACTCTATTGTGCCTCGGTTTTGTTATCTGTAGGTTATTGTGAGTGTTACTTGGTAAACTGGGTAGATAGGGAATTGGTGGGAGTGATGATATGGCAGGTGTTTGGCTAAACAAATATCCCTTCATTCCCAATCCCCTCAAGCTATCACTGAAGAAGCTAGAAAGAAAAGGAAGCATTCTTTTCTTTCAGTTACCCTTGTAGCTGGAGGTGGCCAGTTGAGTCACTCTGGACAAGCTACTTACAGAGTTTTAGCCAATTCATATAGTTCTAGCCAATGGAATGGAAGAGAAAGTTTAGGACAGATTCCTACAATGATTTTTGCTTTCTGTTCAAGTGGCATCCTTTCCTCTTTTCTTGCTTTGAATATGGATGTGATGTCTAGAACTACTGCAGGCATTTATCAACCACAGGTGATAAGCAAACAGGAAGCTAAGAGAATCCCAGCCACAATAACCCCAACATTTTCATGCTGAGGAACCAATGTTATCTTCTGTAACATCAGGCTTCCTGCTTTGTAGGGCTTCTGTTTGGATAGATGATTGTTGCTAGATGAAACATATGGCAGATGCTTCTGAGTGATTATAATTCTTTCCCAAACACATTTTTACAAAGTATATTGTTTTGGAACTCTGTCATTAAAATTACATCAGGTTCTGAATAGTGATTCAGAAATTTTTGGAAATGGGGTTTTTTGAGTTTGCATGGCAAGATTCCTAGGGAATCCAGATGCACTGTGACCGTGAGAAGCATTAGTCATTTGTTGACGTAGGAGTTCACTTCATTGGATGGTTGTTGAGCTAATCTTAAATGCTAGATGTAATAATTGTGGTTTCAAAGGTGGTTAAAAGTACTTTGACTTTGAGAAACTTACATTCTGCAGGCAATGTAGGCACAGGCTGGTAGTTACTTGGGAAACAAAGCAGTAGGCCAGGCTTGGAGATCAGGGAAATACTGGGAAGAGAGGCTTTCCCAGTCCTAATCAAGTTTGAATGAAGCAGATTCTTTTATCCTGCTAACCAGACTCTAGGGATGTATGCATTTGTAGAGGGAAATATATTCATGAATATAAAATGTATTAGTGGGTTTATAAATTCAGCAGTCTGCATAGTACTAGCCTAACTTAAGGAAAATTTCAAGACAGCATATTTTATGGAACTACTTATATAAAGCTAGTTCAATGTCTTAATTTTATTTCCAGAACAGTTAAGATTACCCTTTATTTCCCATTACTATTTTTTTCTAGAATCATTTTTATTTGGTGAAATTTTTTTTTTTTTTTTTTTTTTCACAAAAAATTCACGAGACTGGTTTTCCAGGTTGTAACTGTTGGGTTGCTTTACATGTTTACATGGTAAACATTATGTCTTCAAAGTCAAGCCTTTCCAAGCGAAATGCCACAGGTGCAAATGTGGTTAAGAGGGTTGACTTGTTCAAATTTTTGTCATATATAGTTGTAGTTGTGGCTAGTTTAATATATTTTTGATTAATATCACCATAGTTACTTTTCAGATGTTAACAAAATATGAATATGATTCTTTAATCAAATTCAGAAAAAACAGTTTAAGTTTTTTGTACATAAATATTATATATAATATATTATTTAAATTTAAATATTCTTTAAATTTTTTAACATACCCACCACTGTCCCCCTTCCTCCCTTCTTTCCAGTCCCCTTCCAGCTTCCCTCATCCTGTCCCCCCCATCCATTCCTCAGAGAGGGTAAGATCTCAAAGATTGAGTCAGTGCTGGTCTGGCATATCCAGTTGAGACAGGACCAAGCCCCTCCCCCAGTATCAAGTCTGAGGAAACAGGATTTTATGTAATTGTTAGCTTGTCAGTTATTCTGCGTTCCATGGGGAAATTGGAAAAATTTTCTCCATCTGTTCTAGGGCTGACTTCTTAAGTAGAATCAGCCTGTTGTTTTGAGAATTCAATAATTCTATTTGCTCTAGGCCAGCTCAAATGTTGGGTACCAAAGGTCCATCCTTTGTGAAGAGGATGACTTCAAAATGGTTTGAGTATAAGCCAGTGGCTAAGGATTGGAAACAGTGCTTTGTAAGTTTCAAGTCATTGAGAGGTGAGGTTGCTGGAACAAGGCAGGTATCAAGGAAATGAGGTATAGCTAGTAAGTACCAAGAGACATCTGACTGGGGAGAGTATGAGGAAATGGAAGCTAAGAGTTGGAACTTTAAGGTTTGTGAAGGTTGGACCACAGGAGATGACATTAATGAAGTATTAATGAAGGAACTTGAGGACACAGTAGCAAGGTATGGCTGAAAGCTCAATCTTCCTTGAAGGAAAGAAGATCGAAGTTGATACAGGTGTAGGCAAAATATCTTCACCTATTACTTTGAAGCAGGAAGTCTACTGGCTGGACAGGGTGAGGGAAGGCTGGGCTAAGAGGGGGCTTGTAGATTGTCTTTGGTCTGCTCAGCAGGCTTTCCCATTTCTTTTCTGGCTATGAAATTCTGTCATCTATGGAGCTCTCTACTATAGGTCATTAGATTTGGTATGGGATCCAAACTCAGTGATTTACTCAGTAGAAGATGGTTAGCTTAAGAGTAAGTGCAGGTCTGAGAATGAAAGTTTGGACAAAATTCAAAATGTCCACTATGTATACAGAAGGAGATGTTAAGTAGATGGTTGGATATTGTGATGGTTAGTGTTCATTGTCAACTTGACAAAATGTATTACCCAGGAGATAGGCCCAGTACAGTGTCTGGGGCTTATTTTGGTTGTGTTACTTGGCATTGGGAGAAATGTCTATCATGGGTGGCATCATTCTCTGGCTGGATCCTCAACTGTGTAAGCTGAGAAGCAGAATTAATTTATTATTCTTTTTTTTGATTATGAATATAATGTAACAAAGTACCTCTTGCCTCCATGACTTCCCTGTTATGACAGACTGTAGACTGGGACTATGAGCTCAAATGTGGTGATATATTATATATTTAATAAAGTTTGTATGGAAATCAGAGGACAACTAAGCCACCCACAGATTTAGCCATGAAGGTCAGGGAGCGGTGACCCCTAACTTAATCCCAGAATTTAGGAATCAGAGATATTCTAGATCTCTGTGAGGCCAAGGTCAAACAGTGCCAGGTGGTGGTGGCACACATTTCTAATTCTAGCACTAGAAAAATTGAATGAGGAAATGAGATAGCTGTCTAAGAAAGAAGAGGCAGGGGTTTGGCTAGGGAATGAGAAGCATTCAATTTGAAAATTCATGAGGAATAGCTAGGTAAAATTGGCTGTGGCTTCTTCCTCTGTCTTTCTGATTTCCATGCAAACTTTATTAAATATGCAATATATAACCACACTTGAATAAGTGTTTTTTTAGTTACATTTAAAAGCCATTTTATTTTTGTATGACAACAAAGGAAAAGAAACAAATATAGAGATAAAGTTCAGAGATCAGGAAAGAGGTTGGATGGCATCTGAATATATGGTACTTAATGTCCTAGAGGATGAAGTAACTTATGGAGTGGGTCTCCACTTATGGGAGACAGGCTGAGCAGACTCCTGAGACATCATTTAGCACTAAATGACGAAGAAAAGAAGAATTGGGCTCTGAGCTAGGAATATGTCTGGGAGATTTTAACTTTATGGCAGGCATGTGAAGTTTGTATTATGGTGTGAATGTGAAGTATCCCACATGGACTCTTGGGTTTGAACACTTGTTGGTGGTGCTGGTTTGAGAGTTTGTGGAACCCCTGAGATGTGGGGCCTGGCTTGTAGAAGTAGGCTAGTAGATGTAGACCTTTAAAGGGGATTACCACCAGTGGTTCCAAACCATGCTGTGTCTGTTTCCTGGGTGGGATGCCAGGTACAGAATGTTGTCATGTGTTTCTGCATTCACATGAACATTCACACTTTCTACGCTGTGATGACCTACACAACTCTCTAAAGCCATGAGCCAAATAAACTCTCCTATTTTTACTATGCTAGTTATGGTGTCCCAGCAACGGGAGAAGTAAGTGATGTTGCATGTGAAGAAAGTAAGGGCGAGGGTAAACCAGGACATGCTGAGGGCTTGACTTGACAAAGTGAGTGCCTTTGGCTTTGAGCAGAAGGGTTTTATTGGTGGAAAAGACATTTAATGCTTCATTAAAGGAGGATATGTGATGAGCACTAGTGGGGAGGAATACTAGGAGGAGTCTAAATTTGCTATGGGATGTTCTTTCTTTCTTTTTCCTTCTTTTTCAAGTATTTATTACTTTTTATGTGTTTTTTACATTTTTCTTAATTGAAGATAGTTTTTTTTTTCTATGAAATGTTCTTTTTGTGTGTGTAAGATTTATTTATTTGTTTATTTATTTATTTATTTATATCTTTTTTTATCCATGTATCCCCTTGTTCCAACTATCCTCAGCCTCCCAACCCCTCCCAGTCAGCCTTCAGCCTCCCTTCTCCCCACCCTCCTATCTCATCCCCAGAAAGGTCAATAGATTCCAAGGTAGATTAGCTCAGCATCCACTCTAGGCAAGTCCGATTTCCTCATCCTAATGTCAAGACTGGGTTAGGTGTTTCTCTGGAGGGAATAGGCTCTAAGGGGCCCATCTACACACAGAAACACAGTGTGATCTCTCTCCTCGAGGCTCCATATATTGCCCCTGTCAGTGGACAGTTGCCTATCCTTGGAGGGCCTTGTTCCTTTTCCTGATGGTTCCCAGGTAACTGTTCTTGATTCACTGAGCTCTCCAGAGCTCCAGCCAGCCGTCACTGTGGGAATTTTTCTCATAGTCCCTATCCCCTTTCTCATATACAGTCTCCTCTCCCGCTATCAGCTGGACCAGAGACTTAGCCCAGTGCTCAGCCATGTATCCCTGCCTCTACCTATCCATTGTTCTATGTAAGTTCTGTGATGGCACTTGGGGAGGTTATTCATTTGATTATGGGGGAAGTCCTGTCTAGGCAACACCTTCGCTATTTGTTGGAGACCCAGGCAGGGACATCCTATGAGTTCTTGTAGGTTTCCCTAGTACTAGGTCCTTTTCCAACCCCTCATTGGCTTCCTCTTTTAAGATCTCTATATCTTTTTTTCTTTTCTCCCTCCTTGTTGATCCTCTGAATCATCTTCTTCTTTCTTGATTTGTTTCCATCTGTTCTTGGTTGCAACCTCTTATGCTCCCAATTAGCTAGGCAGGTTTTCTCTATTTCACTTCCTAGGGGACTCCTGCAATTTCTCTTTTAAGTTCCTTCAGATCTCAAGCTGTTCAGAGATTGTAGTTTGCAGCTTGGGTATTTGTTGCTTTTTAGTTAAAGTCCACTAATGAGTGAGTACATCCCCTGCTTATCTTTCTGGGTTTGTGATGTTTTACTCAAGAGGATATTCTCCAAATTTTAGGATGTCATTTCTTTTTAACTGCTGAGTAGTACTCCATTGTGTAGATGTACCACAGTTTGTTAATCTATTCTTCAGTTGAGGGGCATCTAGGTTGTTTCCAGGTTCTTGCTCTTACAAATAATGCTGCTAGGAACATAGTTGAGTTAACATTTTGGGGATTCAAATGTGCATCTTTAGGGTATATGCCCAGTAGTGGTATTGCTGGATCCTTGGGGAGACTGATTCCCAGTTTTCTGTGAAACTGCCATACTGAATTCCTGAGTGACTGAACAAGTTTATACTCCCACCAACAATGGAGGAGTGCTCCCCTTGCTCAGCATCCTCTCCAGCATCGGATGTCACCTGTGTTTTTAATCTTAGCTATTTTGACAGGTGTAAGGTGGTATCCCAAAGTTGTTTTGATTTGCATTTCTCTAATGGCTAAAGATGTTTAGCACTTTTTCAAGTGCTTTTCAGTCATTTGTAATTCTTCTGCTGAGAATTCCCCTTATAATTCTGAACCTGATATTTTAATTGGGCTATTTAGGGTTTTGGGCTCTAGTTTCTTTAGTTCTCTATATATTTTAGAGATCAGTCCTCTATTGCTTGAAGGGTTGGTGAAAATCTTTTCCTATTCTGTAAGGTGCTGTTTTGTCTTATTGACTAACATAGAAAGCAAAGAAAAAAATTTTAAGAGCTACAAAGAAAAAGGGCCAAATTACCTATAAAAACAGACTAGTCATAATAACACCAGACTATTCAATGGAAACAATGAAAGCAATCAGGTCCTGGTCAGAAGTTATACAGGCACTAAAAGAGCATGGCTGCCAACCCAGACTACTATACCCAGGAAAACTATCAATTGTTGTAGAACTTTTCCAGTCCCGTTTGAGCCAGAGGTTTTGACCTTGCCCATGGTGGCTTTTTCCCCCAAAGAAATGAATCAGACATTTATATTAATTTTATATAGTTTGGCCTATGTCTCAAGCACATTATTAGCTAGCTCTTTTGTCTTAGTTTTAAACATTTCTACCACAATCAATCACCATAGATGGAGTAAACAAGATATTTCATGACAAGAAATGATTTAAACAATCCCTATCCACAAATCTGGCTCTACAGGAAGCATTAAGGGGAAAACTCCAACCTAGGGAACCTAGGTACACCCATGAAACCACAAACAATCAATAATCCTACAGAAGACAAGCCTAAAGAGAGGAAATACATACAAGCTACCATCAAAAATAACAAGAAATAACAATCAGTTGTCATTAATGATAATATTAAGATATAAATGGACTCAATTAACCTATAAAAAGACATACCCTAGCACATGGATAAAAAGACAGAAGCCATCCTTCTGCTGCATACAAGAAACATACCTCAACTTCAACGACAGATACAGGCTTAGAGTAAAGCGTTGGAAAAATATTTTCCAATCAAATGGTCCCAAGAAAAAAGCTGGTGTTGCCATCTGTTGTAATAGGTTTCTGGCCCAGACTAGCCAGCCTAGCTTTAAGGTTTGGACCCACAGACCCACAGAAACAAACATAGTCTCACAGAAATTAGATGGACGCTTGTATTATTTTTATACTGATTGACCTAGGGCCCATGCATAAAACTTGCTGGCTCTTGAATCTTAAACTAACCCATCTCTCTTATCCTATTTAGCCATGTGGCTTGTACCTTTTCTCAGAGCAGTATTTCAGCTTCTCTCCTTTGGGCCTTCTGCCATCTCATCGTTCTGTCATCATTGCATCTCTGTGGTGTCTGTCTGGTGGTTCTGTGTCTGGCATCTGTATGTTATTGTCTTGTTTTTAATGTAGTGAGATTATGTGTTACATTTTTAATAATTTTCCACCTAGGGGTTTAATAAAAAGCTGACTGGCCAAAGGTAAACAGGAAGTGTGGGCAGGGCTACAAGGCTAAGAAAACTCTGAGTACAGGAAGTAGAGAGTCAGATGCCACAGGGGAGTGTGATGAGGAGGAGACAATAGCAGATGCAGAAGAAAGAAGCTGAAATGCTGCTCTAAGAAAAGGTACTGAGCTGCACTGCTGAACAAGATGGATTGAATTCAGATGAAGAAATTAACAAATATGTGCCTGGACCCTAGGTCAATCAGAATAAAAATAATATAAGCCTGTGTGTGATTATTTGAGGCTAATTCTGGATGAGAGTGGGATCAAACCTTTGTTGCATGCCTGGATAATTCAGGCCAGAATCTTATACAACAGCTATCCTAATATCTAACAAAGTAGACTTCAAACAAAAATCAATCAAAAGATACCAGGACAGGCATTACTTATTCATCACAGGAAAAATTGATAAAGATGTGATCTTAATCCTGAATATTTATGCCCCTAATATAAGGGCTCCTAGATATGTAAAAGAAACACTACTAAAGCTTAAACCCCATGCCAAATGTAACACTCTGATAGTGGGAGACTTCAATACCCCACTTTCATTCTTGGATAGGTCAACCAGACAAAGACTCAACAGGGGTGGTCTTTCTATATGCTGTTTCTATATGTTGCTACCATTGATTAATAAAGAAGCTCTATTGGCTAATGACAAGACAGTTTACAGCCAGTCAGGAGACAGAGAGAAGGAAGGCAGAGTCAGAGGAGACACTCTGAGCCTTTGCCAGGGAAGCAAGATGTAACACAACAGGTAATGCCACAAAGCCACAGGCAAGACATAGATGAATATAAATGAGTTAAGTTTTAAGAGCTAGTCGGTAATGAGCCTGAGACATAGATCAAGCAGTTTGTAATTAATATAAGCTTCTGAGAGTTTATTTTATAAGTGGCTGTGGGACTAAGGATAGGAGAGATTCATTCAGGGTATGGGGCTACGTGGGACAGAGAAACTTACGGCTACGTAAGTTCACCCTTGGATTTGGCAAAGTAGAACATATTGACCTCGATCAAAGCCTTCTGTGAGCAGCTTGCAGGGGTAAACAGGCTGTCTGGGCTAGTTTTATGTCAACTTGATGAAAGTTAGAGGCATTTTGGAAAAAAGAACCTCAATTGAGAAAAATTGAGGCCCCTATTTGATTGGCCTCTGGGCAAGCCTCTGATATATTTTCTTGAGTTGTGATTGCTGTGGGAGGAACCAGTTTACTGTGGGCAGTAAAACTCCTGGGCTGGTGGTTTTTGGGTACATAAAAACTAGAATTTTTCCTACCTGCGATATCATTTCAAAAATCTTGATATTAAAGTGAATCCTTGATGTTGATGTTGATTATATGGATAATTTGACACAGATTGATCTATAAAGGTTATTATTCTCTAGTCCAATTGCTGTTGTGTCTTGATATCAGTGAGTATGCATCTAATTCAGAGGACAAAAGTAAGGAAGAAAACAGTCTCTAAGATATTGAGGGAAAATCCAGTGAAATAACTATGTTCAAATCGTAGGTCTGTCTGTCTCCTAGGATTCAGGAGCATTCTCTAGGAGGACAGAAGTCTTTAGAATCAGCCAGAACTTGTTGACTTAATTTGAGAAATCTTCTCTCCACTAGAACTCAAGAATGGTTTTTATTTAAATTTTTTCTATGAATCATTAATAACTTCTTTTTCCTTTCCAGATATTGTTGGGATAACCAGAATAAAACTACTTCTCTTTTTATGTAAGATCTTTGTTCAGAACCTGACTTTTCTAGTTTCTTCTCTCTCTCTCTTTTTAGAAACATATAGCAAAGCAAGCATGACTATTATATGCATATGACAAAATTATTGGTTCTTAATGAGTCTCTCTTGGTGAATAAGGCTTAGATATCTGAGTATGCCGTTGATTATGTGGTTTGGCTCACCAAGCTGCTGCAGGACTAGGGTACAGATGCACCTAAGTTAGAGTGATGAGCAGTACTGTTTTATCGCCTGTGAATTTGGTTAATACTCATTAATTTATTAGAGTCAGAGAACAAAAGGCTGGATAATATAATGGCTGTGTTCCCAGAGCAATTTCCACAGATGGCTAAATGAGTTTAACAAACAAAACAGAACCAAAACCAGAGGGACCATTTGACCTGACTGCAGATGGGAGGCTCGGAAAGTTCATATTCCCTTTTAAGTGGCTTGGTGATGGTATGAATAACCAGCTAGTCTTTCCTTGGTAATTGGTGTTGGCTTCAGCATTGCCAACACAGCCATTTCTTGATAACAGATGAGAGAACCCTCACTGGGTAAGACAGTCTCCAAGTCACAACAACTTTTGTTGGGGAGGATTTTATTTGATGGCTGTATGGGTAAGAGTAACTTTAAGTGAATGACATATAGGTTTTGGGGTAAAGGGTGAATATTGTTATTTTTCTTGAGGTAAGCAACTTACTGGAGTATTGAAAATTGTAGACTTTGGTGTACATGATAGCTAATATTAGTAACATGATGAATGACAACATAGTCTCCATGGACTCTGTAGTCAGTGTAACAATTTCTATTGACAAGCATCAGTTCCTATCATGGAACTTTCTCTCCTTAGTTTTGTTTTTATTTTTATTTTTGAGACAGAATTTCTTTGTATAGCCTTGGCTGTCTTAAATTAGTACTGTAGACTAGGCTGGCCTTGAATTCACAGAGATCTGCCTGCCTCTGCCTCTAGAATACTGGGTTGAAGGTGGCAACATCACCATCTAGCCCCTAGTCCTCTATATTACCTTCTGGAACCATGAAAGTTAATCCTCAGGGATTTAGATCAGATCCAGTTTGGATCTTCTGGACCCTGTGTCCAAAGTGCATGATAACTTCAATAATAGTTAGTTAACTTCCACCTCTGGGGAAATGACCAAGTATAACAGTAACAGCTTACATTGTTCTATGATTCTTGTGGACAAACCTAGTTAAACCTAATATTTTCCTTACCCTGTATACTTGCCCAGAAATTACTAGCTTGAATTGGCTTTCTTTATATTTTCTCAGTATTTATTATTATGTGAATGACACATTGTTTATATTTGCATTTTTAAAAATTTCATATTACAACATTGACTTTTTTGTGATTTGACTTCTCCTCTTTCTGTATTTTTTTGTTAGTAATTCTAGGCTGTGCCCAGCAAGGACTATGAATTCAAAGATCATCGCTACATACCTGGAAATACTTGTTGTGTATTCCCAGTCATCACTCTTTCTCATGAAAAACTCTATGTTTCTCACTAGTAACTAGAGACAAAAGAAAAGAAAAGAAATGCTGTATGTGAGGAAGCTGGATACAATGTCCCGCTCATATTTGTGCTAATGTAACTCTTGTTGCTAGGACTTTTCTCAGTCGACTATGGAAGTCTCCCTGACTTTCTGTCTCCTCCAGTCAGTATATCTAAAAAACAAAAACAAACAAAACAAAAACAATAATAACAACAAAATCTTCTCTCAAAGAGCATTTCACTAAATCTCTTCTGTGGTCCGTAGTTTTAAAGCACTTTGAGATTTTTTTTTTTTTTTTTTTTAGTTTTTATTACTATGCCTTTATTATCAAAGTACAAAGCTTGCCAGCTTTCTTTCTTTCTCACTAGCTTGTGAGTTATTTGAGGGGAGAAATAGTAACCAGCCCCAAATCTAGGATATGGGGCAACTAAGTAGGATTTGTAACATGGCTGGGAGAATAATTGATATTAGTCTATGACTATTATATTTCCTAAATATAAAATCTGGAAAATGAAGCTCTTAAGTTCAAATAATTGTAAATTATTACCATTGTTTAGTGTCTGTGGGCTGTTAGTTCCCCTAGACACTGGAGCCAGAAAGTACCAGGAGATGGAGGTCTTGTCTCACCTTAGATGAGAAGCTAAATCAGACAGGGAGCACAGATGAAAAATGTATATTTTTCTCAATGAATAAGTAAAGCAGAACAAAGAAAACAATTGTGAACTCAAAACCCTCAAGTGGATACATTTGCCTCTATTATTACCATGCCTGAAAATTTCAGAATTTGCATGAATAGTTCAGTTGTAGACTATCAATCAAACCTGAGTAAAACCATTTGCATCTCTGATGAACTGCTTTTTTCACCAGCCCAACACCTGAAGCTATAGTAAGGAGATGAATGCTTAGCAAAAGAGGATACTTGATTCTTCCCCTCAAGGCTCAGAATTGTAAGAACTCAGGGTGGTAGATGACTTCAAGGAAACTGTTTTCTGGACACACCAAGGCAGTTATACACAGGAGTTCACAGTGCTTATGGTACCATGCCTAAGATTTGTGCAAAATAAAGCCTAACAAAATCTCAGCAGAGAGGGGAGGAGATGGCCTTGAAATCCCCCTTCTAGATGAAGAGCTATTGACATCTGCTAGCAGCTAGTAGAAGGAGAGACTTTTCTTTAATAGTACAACACCTGGCATATTGACCTCACTCAGGGCAGGGTCCATAGCCAAGAGTAGTTGGGCAATGCTAACTGGACTTTATAGTTTCTTAAAAAAGGAAGAAGAAGATACAGATAGATAGATAGATAGATAGATAGATAGATAGATAGATAGATAGAGATACAGTAAATAACAAAGTTGTGTGGGTAGGACAGAGAACAGAAAGTTAGATATGTAGAGATGTGAGAGTAGATCAGGGAGGAGTTGGGAAATGAGATAAATATTATCAAAATACATTGTACAATATTCTCAAAGACTTAATAAAATATTTTTAAAAATAATTTATATATGTTAAAAATCAAACTCTGCTCTCCTTATTCAAGCTGCATCTACCCAGTGCCTGTGTTTTGTAGTTGTGTTAGTTATTTTCTCATTCCTACCTTAGGAGGTAGAGCTTGTTAGATTCACAGTTTGAAGGGATACCATGTATTGTGGTGAGGAAAGCATAGCAGAGAATACATGACACACAACTCCTGTCACATCCCTGTGAAATGGGGAGCAGGGATATATAGAAAGTTGTTCTTATAAGTGGACATTTCTGTCCCACCAGCAACTTCCAAATACCTGGCAGCTACTTCCCTAATTACCACACAGAGACTTACATTAATTATAAATGCTCAGCCTATAGCTCAGGCTTATTACTTAACTAGCTCTTTTGCTTAAATTAACCCATAATTATTATCTATGTCCTTCCACTTCGCAGCATTCTTAGTTTGATCACCCTGCCTATACTTCTTGCCTGGCTGCTGGCCAATCAGTGTTTTATTAAACCAGTTTGAATGACAAATCTTTACATTGTACAAGAGGATTATTCCACAGTAGTTTCTGTCTGTAAATCTAAAAATCCACTTCCTACTAGCCAGTTTCTTTCAGATTCCATAGCCTTTTGAAATAATAGTATCAGTTGGTGAAGCAAGTATTCAAACAGGAGCCAATGGATATGGCCAATGGATATGGATATCTTTCATTCAAACCATATCATTTGCCTTTGATATTTTAAAGAAAACTTGAAGCCAATTTTTAAAATTAAGCCATTTATTTTAACATCAGGCAGATGGGCCTACTATTGCCATTTTGAGGGAGATTTATAGGCAACAAATGCTTAGTTGAATGAAATACTGACCGCTAACATCATTTGTTGGCAGAGAAGTTGAAAGAAAAGGTTCAAGTAGGAGAAAGGATTTATTTTATTCTGAAAGTCTGGGAACAAGTCAACAGAAGAAGGAAGATTTGATGAGGAAATAGAGAAGGGCAAACAGATAGATTTATTTTTGAGGACTGAGGTACCAGTGGAGGGAAATATTTAAGAGCCAAAAACTATTAAAGAGAAAAAAAATCAATCTTCCCATACTATCACAATAGTTATTTCTGCCTTTTGAAAACATCCTTCCTTTGCCTTGCCAACTATCTGTCTACAGTCATTTATTTGTAAAACCGTTGCAATGTGGGGTACATAAAATGGAATGAATCTGGTTTTCTGTCTTCAGGTATATCTGGGATATATCAATTTTTCTACTTAGTCCTCAGAATTCTCTTAAGAAATGCTCCAAACTCTCTATGGGATTTCCTCTTGTTTCATGGGTTTGGCACAGGCTTCTCTGAGCTGCTTGCCATTGCTCAGGGATGAAGCCGGGGGAAGCTTGTGCTTAGGAGCCCTTAAAACATTTGCTTGTGGGTGTTCCTGTAGGTTTGCTGTTTCTGGGTATCTCCTTCCTCCCTAAGCATTGGGGAGACAAAGAAGGGGGGCAGACTGGAGTGGAAGGGAAGGCATGAAGGCTGGGGAAGATGGCACATGGGCACACTCTGTTCTTGACTTGTTTTAGAGTTTCTTTTACTGCCCAGGGCCAAGCATTCATCAATACTTACCTGCTTGTTTATTCTGGTTCCCTCTTTCTTTCTCCAGATTCTTCACTTAGGAGCTTGGCATTATTCTGAGATTCTAGACTGTATCAGTATCCACTTTCCCAACATCTCTTTTATTATATTGAAATATAATTTGCAGATCACAGAAGCCCAACAGCCATAGTTGAAAAGAACAAGTCTAGTGGACTTGTTGTTTTAAAAAGAAGTGGAAAGAGACATGTTTGAAATATATAAAGCACACATGAGGGTTCAGGCACAGCTACACTAAGTCTTATGGAAGGAAACAGATGAACTTGCCAATAATGAATAAACCTACTTAAGAGAAGCAAATGGCATTCATCTGGATGCTCTTGGCACCTTAGAGGATATGTGATAGGATTACAGACTATGGAAATCCAACACCTTCTTGCGTAGTCTGGGCAATGTACCAGGCAGGGTACCTGGCTGAGGGGCTGCCACCCATGGGACTCTGGAACTAAGCTTACTTGGTAGCTTCCTAAAATTTTCTCTACTGCTTGTATCAGTTGTTGAAAATCCTAGCATGACCCCATCCTCCCTCCATACACACAATATATACACACTTACACTTAGGCATTTAGTCAAATGTGCCCTACAATATATGCAATGCTATACACAGTGTACATCTTGTTGACTCAGATACCAAGAAAGGAGTTGTTGCTATTGGTGACATGATTTTCTGAAATGATGAACAAGCAAATTGAGGGTGTAAGGAAGTGTGTGGCCCTGGATATAGGTGGTGGTTCATTCATAGAAAGTTCAGTATATATGAAAGCAGTGTGAAAATATTTACATGTAAAATAGTTAGGTTCTATGCTCAGATAATTAGAAGCAGTTTTCCTTTTTTTTCATTTGTAGATAGGTGTCATGGTGACCTGGAGAAGTTCTTGGTTTGGAGGAGATTGAAAATGTCCCAGGATCCATTGCTTTCCTAAGCCTGTTCATTAAAGTTCGATAGTACTCTCTGGTCATCATGACAATCAGAAATGCCCCAATAAAGTTAACCACAGAATGACTGTAGGCTGTGGTAACATCACTGAAAATCACCATATGGTAACAAGAAGACTTGTTGGAAAACTGGATTCAAGACCCATCTTTCCAGCTGTGTTTAGGAGTACGGGCAATGGGCCTTTCATGGCTTCTGACCTTTCCTAACCAGATCTGGGAAAAACTAGTTGGGCAAAAACTAATCCTGCGAGACAGTGCTCAGCCTACCAGGCATTGTATCTCATTCTTTTGGGCAGCACATAGTTCTTTTCTTTGGAAGCCAATCTTTATTCCATTTCAGTGGTAAGGTTTCAGGGTAAACTCTTATAAGCATTATAAGCAGTGAGCAGGTTGGTATGGGATTCCAATCAAAGTACCCCTTTCTCTCTGTGTCCTATGGATGAATAAGTAAGAGTGCTTGATTGTTTTTTTTCTTTCCATGCAGAATGGTTGAGAACTTCCTAGGTTTCATAGTGATACTGGGTGCCATGACTCAGAATTTTCTGCCAGTTAGCTCTATTTTGTGGAGAAAGCTGGAATGAGAAACTGCCCTGCTATGGAAAGAAGCAGAGATAAGAGTTCTTGATACCAGATAGTGATCTTGGAAGCTGAACATCCTGCCTTTGCCTTGCCTTATCTCCTCTTCACATTTGCTATTTTGAATGTCTTTCTGAGGTAGACAACCCCAATGCTTCTTGACTCACCTGAAGTCTTTCCTTATTCAAAGCTCAGTATGAGAACCATTCTGACATGGAGTCTTTGTGCACTGATACGAGTAGTTTAAGTTGAGATGCATGCATCACATGTAGACTGGATTTGAAAGACCAAGAGCTAAGGGGAATGTAAACTGATAGTTCTTCACTGACCACATATTAAATACTATTTATGTAGCTATTCTTATATTGATAAAACCAATTTCATTTCATTGGCACTTTTCACTGGGGGCTCTTAGGAAATTAAAAGTTATATCTGTGACTCATGTTATATTTCTTTCAGACAA
Organism: Sigmodon hispidus; assembly: GCA_004025045.1. Classification (NCBI taxonomy): domain Eukaryota; kingdom Metazoa; phylum Chordata; class Mammalia; order Rodentia; family Cricetidae; genus Sigmodon; species Sigmodon hispidus. Next base: position 12,242 of record PVIH01006212.1, on the reverse strand, counting down.
CATTATTCTAGAAACACCTACCTCTAATCTTTACCTCCTTGATCTAATTTCCTTGTTGTTAACTCTACAAGTTAATTTCATGCATTCATCTATCAGAAGAGAGGGATGAATGCCTGCTATTAGCATTGCATTTCCACAGTTCTACTCACAGGTCACAATGCTTGAGTACAGTTCATAATTTTTGATGGTAAATAAATGAGATCTGAAACTGAATACATTTAAAAAGAACCTGCAAAGACTTGGCTGGAGTCTCATCTGGCACCTTTGTTTTAAGTGATTAGCAGTGCTACTGCTAATAGGCCTAGCTAATGACACACTATGGTTTTCAGCCAGCAGATAGTAGTGTTTTTCCAAGGGAAGAAAGAAGCCTATAATTTTGTCACTTTATGTCACTGACATTTATTAGTGCGTTTCAGAAAGTCTACAATGCAGATGAAGGTATTCAAGCTGCAGGTGCACTTTCTGCTATGTTTTAGAGAAATGTTGATGAATAGAAGATTTGATGTGGAATTCAAGTAAGTTCCAGGTGCCATGTTTTAGATGCTGATGGAACAGAAGGTTTAATGTCACTGTTGACTCTGGTTAAGTTTGTGGAAAGTCATTGTGGGTTCATGAGGATCAGAGATCTCTAAATTATAGTTTGGCATCTCATAGAGATTAGATCCTGATTAAGGTCTGTAAGGGCTTCGGGGTAATTGATTGAGGGAGATGAATTGACGAGAGAGAGAGAGAGAGAGAGAGAGAGAGAGAGAGAGAGAGAGAGAGAGAGAGAGAGAGAGAGGGCAGAGCTATACACATATATTTCTAAACATTTCTCAACCTCAGAACTCGATCAAGGCCTTCAGGGTGAGCAATTTAGATACTAAAGAATCAACTTGTTAAGTGAACATTAGCTGGGCTGAGAGCGTATATTGAAGTTAGAATGAGTGTGCTGATAAGCTTTGGTATATGGAGACTGCCAGAAGTCACAGTCCACAGCACAGGCTTTAGATACTAGCATTTGCAGTTCTATTAGCCTAACAGAAAATGGGAGAAGGCTGGAATATTTGCTGAAGAATATTAGTGTAATGAAAATAGCATAGAATACTGATTCATAGGATGTAGATTCCAGTCCTACACTTCATTGTTTATTAGCTGCCCTGGCTAAAAGGAAGATAACTACACATTTTCCAAGCCTGTAAAATAATAATGATATCATTACCAACAAAATAATGATCTCCAACTGCTAGAGTCATTTTGAGAATTTGAGATGAAATAACAAAAGCAATTTTATTAGTAGAAAACCAGTCACTTCATAGATAATGCTTAGTTTTCTGGTCAACAAATGGTGTGGCTATAGGGATTCTTCCTTTATAACACAATGACACTGAGAGAATTACCAATATAGCATATGAATGATAAGATTCTATTGAGCTTTTGATATTTTGGACTATTCTAAAGGCTTATTAAGTCCACACTAATTGCTCCAATAGTTACATCTAGTAGCCTAGTAGCAGATATATATGTTAACATTGGAACAATGGAAAGGACTTCGCTGTACTGTTTTAAAATGTACCCTGCTGCTGTTAAAATGCAGGTTCTCTGATGATAATCCCTAACAAAAAGTTAGCATAATTTGCATTTGTTTTAAAGTGGATTCTAGTAACTGCTTTGCTAGGTCAGACCCTGTGAGTACAAATTATAATGTCTTCCAGATAATGGCAAGGCAGATCACTGTGGCCCATCCCTAATTATCAGAAGCATCACATCCACATTGCTAAGAGAGCATCCCTTGTCTAACAGCTTGTCAATCTTCTAAGAAGGAGAGTGGGGTTTAGGTATGTTCACATTGTCCAAAATGAGTTAGTAAAGCTGGGCATGGTAGTACATATCTTGAACAGCCAAGACAGTGAGATTGAATTTTAGTTTAGCCTAGGGTAGCTGAACTTTTAATTTTTTTTTTCAAAACGTAAAGAAAGTATGAATGAACCAATAAAAGAAAGAGAAGTTGTGGTCCTGTTGCAGCTGGGGTCTGTGTTGACATCTCTGGCCCATGTTGCCACTGAGGGCCCTATGGATGCCTAAGGGTCAGGTTAGCCACCTGAGTCCATGTTGGTGGTTGAAAGACACAATGCAGTTAGGCTTATCCAGATCTGAGAGGCCTGCTTCTGCCTGAGACCATGGTGATGTCTGGGTCAGAGATGCAGCTGAGGGCCATGACTGGGTCTGTGGCCCTACTGTAACTAGGATCTTTGTTGATGTATGAAGTGACTATTATCATTGAAGGCCATGTGGATGGCTAAGATGTGAGGCCATGTTAGTGTCTGAGGGCCATACTGCCACTGGAGTGATATCAACCTAAGGGGCTTATACAGTCACCTGGGACAATGATGACATCCAGGTGCTGCCAAGAACCATGTGTGAGTTTATGGTCCCACTACTGCAGAGGTGTGTGTTACTATCAAAGGTCACATGGAAGCCTAGGTTGTTAAGCCCACAACCTATGGCCTTGTTGGTGTTCAGGGGCTGTGCCACCATTACAGCCACCTTGATCTAAGTGGTGTATGTTTCTACCTGGAGTCAGGATGTCATCCAGGCCCAACATGCTGCTGTGGGCTATGTCTGGGTCCACAGTTTTGCTGCAGCTGATGACTGTGTTGATGTCTGTGGCTCATGTCAGTGGCCATGGGAACCACAGTCTGTTGGAATCAGAGGACTATGATCCAGCCTACCCTTCCCTGGGCCTGGAATAGCTGGCTCTGCCCCTTGCTGGATGCACCAACAAGAAAACTGGCCCCTACCCTCATGGGATAGCTGACATGCCCCTCAGGAGATGATCCCATTCCTCACTATGGATGGGGAACAGCAGACCCTGATGGAATGGACATAGGGGAGCTGGCTCAGCCTCTTACCTCAAAGGGGTGACCCTATGGCCTGGACTGACCAGCTCACCTACCACTCAAGCCCACAGCTGGACCTGCGATTGGTCTATCCTAACAGATTCCCCATCTAGAACCTACTGGAACTAGTTCTGTGGAATCATGACCACAGGGTCTCCATGACTCTGAGTGGCTACTGAATATCCAAAAGGAGTTTTGGTGAAGATCCAGTGATGAAGGTGTACCAGAAACCAGCGGCCTTTGACCAGACCAGTGACTCACTGCCATGAACATTTGCAAGTAAAGCTCATTAGACAAAAGGGTACACCATGTGACACACCACAGCTCTCAGTTCCACCAAAACAGATAAAGAGGTGTTGAAGAGGTGACAAAGATGGAGTATGGAAGAGGTTTATTTTTTTCTTTTTTAAATTTTGGTTGGAGGGAGCACTACAAGGGGAGGGAGTATGTGGAGGGACTGGGAGGAAAGTAGTATTGGGTATATGCTATGAAATTTCCTGAATCATTAAAGAAAAATATCTATCTATCTATCTATCTATCTATCTATCTATCTATCTATCTGTTAGTAATTTCTATACATTCTGTCTTCTAGCAATGGTTACCATTGAGTGTCACTTCTTTCAAAATGTCTTGGCAACTTGATCAATGACTAAAATACCCAAAAAACTATGCAGGAATGTATGTATTTTATTCATTTGTTCATTCATATTTCCATCTATCTATCAATTCTTTCATACATGCATTCACCTTACTCATTTTGCAAATGTTTATTAGGTATTTGCCACTGTATAAACAGTGATTGAATTCTACAGAAGCTATATCTATAACTTAGATATGCTTTTTACTATCAAGACGTTTCTTAATGGGGAAAATAATTTATTCACATTAAAATTAATCAGAAAGCTGTTTATTTATGTATTTGTTTGAGACAGGGTCTCACATTGCCCAGGCTGGAGTTGAATTTGCTATGTAGCAGAGAATAACCTTGAACTTCTGGCTCTCCTACCTCCAACTGCTGGGATTACAAGTGTGTGATGCCATTCTCAGTTTCAAAATATTTATTTATAATACACAGTGCACGCCATGCATCCTGCATATATTGACTGTCTTTGCTTCAACTAGTTCATATCATGTGAATAGATCAATAAAATGTCAAATTAATTACGATAAAGGCCCTTGTGCTGTATAACATGAAAGAGATATTAAACCCATACCTTGATAATGAGAAGGGGCTTATATAATTACCTGGGTGAGGCCAAGGTGGGAAAGAAAGTGATGCTTATGAAGAAGGTATGCTTGAGTCAAAATGCGGAAGATGAAGTGGAATTGGGGAAATAGAAATGGAGGATGCACATCAGTTACTTTTATTTCTACTGTTACTAAAACACCCACCAGAAACAACATAAAGAAAGATTTATCTTGGCTCACTGTTTCAGAGGCTTCAGTTCATCACTGTGAGGAAGGCTTGCAGAGTGCTCTGGTTATGTCATCGAGGACCAAGAATCAGAGCAAGACAGGAAACAGACAGGGATAACATATCTTCAAGGACTTTGTCCTTGACTTAATTATTCCAGTGAGACCCCACCTCCTAATATTTCCACAACTTCCCAATGATACACTACCAGCTGGGGATCATGCATTTTCTTTTCTTTTTTTTTTTTTGGTAGAGTTTAATAAAATTTTAATAATAATGGTAAAGAGCCAAATTACAAAATGCCCCAGAAACAGAGTTAAAACAAAAAAGTCTCAGAGATGATATAAAAATCCATGAAAAACCAAGAGCACCCTAAAAAGTAATAATCTTTAAGATAAAGAAACCATTTTATCAAAGGCACTGAGCATGTTTACAAGCTAAACGAAATTAAAAACAAAGCTCACAGCCGAGCACTCCCCAAGTACATTGATCAAGGAGATGCGTGTGGCACAAAGGAGGTGCAATCATGGGTGGGTCTGGAACAAATCAACCACCTCCAGGTAACAGAATTTCCCACAATTCTCTTACAGGACAGGAACTGATGTACTCTCTGGTTGTAGGGTACCCTCTGGAAATGAACCATGTTGGCACATGAAGCAGGAGTGGCATGTTTCCACACAGCAGGGAAACAGAATGGGGGGAGATGCCCCACATCACCCATCCATACACCTCCAGCTGTCACCACACAGGGCCTGGTCTAGGGGGAGTGATAAGTTGCCTCCTCTAGGAACCCCTTGTCACTTGGATAAATTTAACAGTGCTATGTGACCAACAAACCAAGGATAAGAAGCTGCCACAGGGGTGGCTACCCTCCAGAGGGATGGCGTGCTGTGTGTCTGTGTGTGTGTTTGTGTGTGTGTAGCGGGAAAGCGAGAACTGAGATGATATCCCTGGGTCAGTTGTGCTGATCATCTGCTGGGACACGTGCCATCCTGAACCTTCTCTGGGTGGGCGAGGGAGAGCTCCCCTCAACTCTGCAGCAAATACTTTCCTGCTACCATCACATTTGGTCCTATCCATTTTCCCAAGGATGGCAGGGTATGCTCCATTTGGGCCAGATGCTCACATCACTGAGTCTGCTTATCCCTGCTAAGGACGAAAAGCAATTATCTGTATGTCCTAGCCCAGGGAGTGGCTGCTGGATCCAGTGGATGAGAAAGAGTGGACACTCTGCCCTAACCCTTATCCCAGCCACATGGAGAGACCCTCACTCCAGCCCCATGGGCAGGCCTTTACTTTCCAGATCAAACTAAACCAACAGCTTAAACAAATGTAGATCCCTGTGACGGGGCGGGGGGGTGGGGGGGAGGGAACAGTAAAAGGATTCAAGGTCTGCATGTGCTGCGCCAGCGCCAGCGCCAGCTATTAAAAGTTATGTGCAACTTCAAGATGAAAGGCACCGGTGGCTTCTTAGAGGAGAGGAGCTGTCTTCTGGGGACTTAACGAGGTGGAACTCACTGACTTCCTTTTGAGCTTCTGACACGGTCGGCTATTAATTGAATCAAAGTCAATGACAATCTTGCTGTACTTCGGTGTGAATTTTCTGAACGTCACCCCAGCCAGTTTAAACATGAGCCGAGCGGCCGTTGTCTCTTCACTCTCATGGTATTTATCGGACATGAAAATAACTTCTTTTATACCTGCCTGGATGATGAGCTTAGCACATTCGTTACATGGGAACAAGGCGACATACATACTGCAGCCCTTCGCATCAGCCGAATTCTTGTTCATGATGGCGTTGAGCTCAGCATGGCACACATAAGGATATTTAGTATCCATCTTATTTTCTGCTGTTCTCCTCCAAGGCAACAGGTCATCACTGTACCCGTTTGGCATTCCATTGTAGCCGATCCCAACAATCTTGTTTTCTGGATTCTCGATGCAGGCACCAACCTGAGAACTTGGATCCTTGCTTCTTTGGGCTGATAAGAAGGCCACCGCCATGAAATACTCAGGCCATTCCAGATAGTCATCCCGTTTTTTGCAGGCAATGTCACTCATGTTGGGTGTAGAGGTCATATGCCACGCCTCCGCCGCCGCCCGGAAAGGGAAGGGGGATCATGCATTTTCAACATAAGCTTGTGAGGGGACATTTCATACTCATTCCATAACAGAAAGCAGTGACACAGAAGCAAGGAAATGATAAGTCTATTTAAAGAAGAGTAAACAAATGAAAGATAAGGAGGTACTTAGAGGAGAAAATTTGAAGTCAGTGTGGAGCCACTGAATACTGTTGAATGATTAAGTCACATGACACAGGGGCGTGATCCGGGAAGATTATTTGACAAATTAATATTCAAAAATGGGCCAGAAGAGATAGTGAAAACAGATGAAAAGGTCTATTTAGTTTTAAACAAAGTGATTCTGAACGCTGATGAATCTTTAAACAAAAGTGGTATAGAAGAAGTTTGTCCTGGTTAGACTCATTGGGTATCAAAAGATAACATATGAATATGAAAAAACCTTATAGGGAAGAGGAGGATTATTGATCTGGGAGGGGGACATGAGAGAGTGGAGTGTGAGAATCATGAGAACTCATTGCACACATGCATGAAAGTGTCAGAGGGCAAACAATACAAATGGACATTTTTGATTTGTATGACTTTGTAGAGGCTTATAGCATTGCTTAATACTTAGGGTTAGGGTTAGGATCATAACAATATTTAAAAGGAAAATTGGCTAATATTTGCTGAACATTTTTTGTGCTGGGTGTGCTATGCTTTATGTGTCTGTGTATGCATGCATGTATAAGTGTTTGTGTATGTGTGCATGTATATGTATGTGTGTGATTTTGTGTGTATATGTATGTGTGTGTGACTAAACATAATTTATGATAGGTACTATTACAATCTTTATTTTACTGAGGAAGGAATGGAGTTCTTTAAAAGCTTAGTCATTTTCTTAGGTCACTTAGCTTTAATTATGTGGCTTGGGGTTAACATCTGGCAAATTGCAGAGCTGCAGGTCACATTGCCCCCACAGCACAGCCTAGTAGAACCTCCCCTGGAAGTCCTTTATGTGAGTGACTTTATGCCAAAACCAGAAGAATGACCTGCTGTAAAGATAAAATCAGTGAGATTATCCATATTTAAGGAAGCATTTTAAATATTGGATCAGTAATAGATGCCACATATATGGTTTCTTTCTATATATATTGTGATGGTGAAGTTTTCAAGTTTATTCTGACTTTTATCACTTTAAAATATATCATAGATAATGACACTGTGTTTTTTTTTTTTCTTTTACACAGGGTCTTGCTGTATAGCTCTGACTTGCCTGGGGCTCAATATGTAAATGGTCTTGAACTCATGATGGTCCTCCTGCCTCATCCTGTTGATCACATCCTCCCAGGTCACTCCTGTTCTTTCCCCTTGAATTTGCTCTTCTTTGTTGAGACTGTTGAGACTCTTCTTCGCTCACATTAGAGCATGCACCGTTAGCAGCGGAAATGCCTCCAGGCTGCCTGAGACTCAGTTCTGGTTCTATCCATTACCAAATGTTTGCTCTGTGGGTCCAGGTCCTCAGCTTCTGTGTGTCCAGTTTCCTCTTTACACTGCTACTAAAAACAGTAATTGTAGCAGGGAAGTGGAGAGGAGTGTGTGAGGAGTGTGCAAGCCTTTAAAGAGGGTCTCTTACAGGGTGAATGCCCTCTCCGTGTCTCCAGTCTCCTAGTTATCAGATCTCTTGGGTTCTGCTAATTTCTGCTGCCTCTGAGTTTTTGTGAGGTCCCACCTCTCCAGTGTACCTCCATCAGCATGAGTAACTTCTCTGATGGCAAGTGTCATGTGTGCATGGTCCCCAAGCATCCTCCTTCAACTTCGCCAAGACCTTACAGCATCTGCAGAGATATCATTTTAACTGATAATGGGCTGGATATTGAAGTCAGACAGCTGTGGGCTCCAGGCTTTTCTGTTCTGATGTGGACCAGAACTGTAGATGTGGAAATAACATGGGATTACTCATGGGAGTTTCAGGACTAGTACTCATACTGGTTTAGCTGGGATTTAGCTCACTTAGCCTCATATTACATCAGAGGGTGCTGGGACACTACTTTTTAGCATAGACTACCCTAAAACTTAGTAATCATTAACCTTGTAGTTTGGGGGTTGAGGGTAGCCTGACTGATGGAGGTTGGCAAAGCTAACTGGGTTTCATCTTGGTTGCTAGCTACTCCCCAAATGTAGGTTCAACAGCTACCTGAAGGAAGTCTTTCTCCAGGAGATGGACGGATGTAGGTCCACATCTTAGGGCTTCCATGGCAAAATGATACAGACAGTGCTTTAAAACAAGAGAGATGTATTCTTCCAAACCTGAAGTCTAAAATCAAGGTGTCAGCTGTTATGAAAGAGTTATGTCTACTATAAGGAAGTGTCTCTGCCTAAGGTAACTTATGACTGGCTTAATAAAGAGCTAAATGGCCAATATAGACAGGAAAGAATAGGTGGGACTTCCTGGTAGAGAGAGAGAGCTCTGGGAAGAAGAGAGACTGGACTCCAGTGAGATGCTGAACAAGTCAGACATTTGGTGCACAGTAGAGGTAACCCACCATGTGGCAGAATGTAGATTAACAGAAGCAGGTTCATTGAAGTTATGAGCTATATGGGAACAAGTCTAAGCTAAGGACAAGCTTTCATAATTAATAATAAGTTTCTGTGCCATTATTTGCAGACTGGAGGTCTAAAGACTGTCCAGGGAGAAAGCATGTTACAGTCACCATATCCATGGCCCTTCTGAACAGTACAGAGGAGAATACTTCCTTGACTCTGCTGGGTTGCTAGTCCTTGGTTTGTGTGTGCAGCATTACTCCAGTCTGTACCTATCCTCCTTGGTCTTTTCTGTGGCTCATCCTTGATAAGGGCACTATTTTGAATTTAGGAGATTCTTTCAGTATGGTTTCTTTTCACTTATAACAAAATTACATTTCTCAAACTTCATTTCAGTGGATAACAGTGGGCAATAAAAAAAAAGCCACAGAAGTGCTGTGACCTCTTGGGAGGGAGAATTCTGGTATATTTGGTAGGGTTCTGGTAAAAGCAGTTGAAATCAAATGGGTCATGACCTTTGTAGAGGGAAAATGGTCCCAATACAGTTAGGACAGCATGGCAAATGACACTGCATCATCACCCAGCCTGGCTTCTGAGCCCTGCGAGATAGAGAAAACTCTGCTAGGAAACAGGTTTCCAGTGCAATTGCACTCTGTTTGGAATGTGAGATGCTCTATGCTGATGAGTCATATTTCATCATTTCCAGAAGGTGATGCCAGAGAAGGAACTAACGCATATGAATTCTTTTATTTAAAACTGTTTATTTGGTGGAGTCTTTGTGGTTAGCTTTTATTCCAAAATAATTTCTCATTGGTGATTCACCTTTGACATCCATGCAGACACAGATGGCAGCCAGTGAGATATGGTTAGATGCTTGGTGTTTTCTCTGTCCTCTCCCCCTTCACTTTAAAGAGCTGGGGTTTGTGGAGGTTTCTGGAGCACTTGGGATTCTGATGAGTGCATGCCTTCCCCATCTCCAATAAATGAAGGAGCAAGTCACAGGTTTGGGGTTGGAGGAGCACTCTGCCTGCAGGAAACCAGAACACTGAATGGATTGTTTCTGTACCTGTTGGCTATAGATGGTCTTTATAACTGTGAGAACTGTGGTAGGAAAAAGCCATTGTTTCTTCCAGCCAAATGGTTGTCAGTCCTGCTGGTATAAATGTAAATATTTCTGTTAAAATAGATGTGACGAGTTAGATGGCTTCCCCTCATGGCTTCTAACATCTAACAAGCTTCTGTTTGCTCAGCACACTGATGTGCAGACGCAACTAACTTCTTGGCCAAGGGAAGATGCCTGAGGATGGAGAGGGGCTGATGCACTGCACTGTCCCAGCACAGTGCAGACCTGAAACGTACTCTCCCAGGAGATTTTGCATGTGGGTCATGTGGAGACTAAGGATCAGCTTTCTCCTAGGGATCTCTTGGTTCAGGTGATGATCAGATGCTGTTGTCCCTTTTCCCATCTGATTGTGTGTGTGTGTGTGTGTGTGTGTGTGTGTGTGTGTGAGTGTGTGTGTAGGAGATAGGGGAGGAGGCTGGGAAGCTAGGAGAAAGAGCATGGCATCAACATGAGTCATATTTCATCATTCTGTGCTCTGCTTCTGCCAACACCGTCTAAACAAACTCAGCAGACATTCCAACCTCATCATAGCATGAGGTGGCCATTGCATACTGCCTAAGTAGAGCAAGTCCTTCCTCTGCCTCCCTCTCTCCTCAGCACCGATATCTTCAGGGAGTGAGCAGAGAAGGGCTGATTGATTTGTAGATCATTGGTATTATGCACACTATATAAGATGAAAGCACTGGAGCCAGGCAATGGAATCCCCTTCTCTTTCTCCAGTGATTTAACAGTGTTCCTGATAAACAACATAAAGGAGCTGAAGAAGATGCAATATGTATCCTGCAGTGGATGGTTTCTTTTGATGGATTGGGGAAAGAAAAGGTCCAGAACAAGAAGCCTCTAAGATGGTTCTTTCCCTTCTCATCTTAATAGTAAAAACAAAGACACTATGGTGTCTGGATCTTTTACAGCACACCTTGAGGACCAAAAATAATACACTAAGGAACATAAGAGTATAACAGCAAAAAGAGGGCCCAGGCTGATCCCATATGGGCTCCACAGATGTTGGTCTACGGTTTTCGAGTTCCCACAAGCCTAGACCCTCTTCGTACAGGAGACAGTTGTGTAGCTTTGTCTGTTTGAGGAACCCCTGGCAGTGGATCAGGATGTGTTCCTGGTGCATGAGATGGATTTTGGTAGCCCATTATCAATGTTGAGACATCTTGCTCAGCCTTGATGCAATGTGGGGAGAGACTTGGTTCTGCCTCAACTGAATGCTCCAGGCTTTGCTGATTCTCCACTGGAGGCCTTACCCTGTTGGAGGAGGGGACGGAGGGTGGGTGGGGAAAGGCTGGAAGTAGTGAGAGGAGGGAGGAGAGGGGGATCTGTGGCTGGCATGTAAGATAAAATTAATAAAAATTAAATAAAAACGGCAAGAAAAAACAACAATTCTTTTTTTTCTTTTTTCTTTTCCTTCTTTATTTTGTATTTATCAAAAAACAGTAAAAAGAATTTAAAAATGCGGAAGAGTTAACAATAACTATAAAGAGGATAAGAATCATAAGCATGGCTTATCAAGGGTGGAAATGCAAATAAGATTGCTACACATATATCTTCTTTGTGTTCAGCTTTCCCTCTGAATTTTTTTTTTCCATCCTTGTATATCCTTATTCAAGGTCTCTTCTCCCTCCCATCACATCTGGTCATTTTTCTTCTCTGCAACTCCCCATCCCTTCCCTTGGAAGGGAGCAGACAGTCCTATGGTCCCACTGGCCCAATAATGCTTAGATCAGTCTCCACTTCTGGCCAAATCCAGTTCTTCCCCCACCCTCAAGAGTGAGTCAGGTGTTCCTATAGTTGGACTGGGGTTTGAAGGGTCAGTCCAGGGTGTTTCTGATCCCAAGTTGTTCCGTGGTTGTGGTTTGCCGCTTGGGCATGTTTGGCTTTTTTTCTTGTTTCTTTGTTTAGAGACCACTAGTGAGTGAGTACATCCCTTGCTTATCTCTCTGAGTTTGTGATACTTCGCTCAGGAGGATATTCTCCAAATCCATCCATTTGCCAGTGAATTTTAGAATATCATTTGTTCTTACTGCTGAGTAGTATTCCATTGTGTAGATGTACCACAGTTTGTTAATCCATTCTTCAGTTGAGGGACATCTAGGTTGTTTCCAGGTTCTTGCTATTACAAATAATGCTGCTATGAACATAGTTGAGCTAATACCTTTGGAGTGTGAATGTGCCTCTTTAGGGTATACACCCAGAAGTGGTATTGCTGGGTCCTT
>PVIH01006211.1:87649-113954 GCA_004025045.1 Sigmodon hispidus | reverse complement strand
TGATGCTCTTTTCCTTCATCAATATTTAGGGAGAATTTATAAACTTTAAGAGAAATTGTACCCCTCTTCAGTAGTCATTGGTTATCAGAAAACTGGGGCACTAATGTCTCTGTGATGCCTCAGCATAGCAGCCCAGAGTACAGTGTGCATCTAAGATATTTCTTTTTTTTTTTTTTTTTTTTTTTTTTTTTTTTTTTTTAAACTTTATTTATTTATTTGCCTTGGTGTTTGCCTGGAACTGGAACTACAGACAGTTGTTAGCTGCCACGTGGGTGCTGGGAATCGAACCCGGTTCCTCTGGAAGAGCAGACGGTGCTCTTAACCACTGAGTCATCTCTCCAGCCCCCCTAAGATATTTCTTATATAAGTATTTCTATAATTTTTAAGAATCATGTATTTGTATAGTGGGATGATGTTATTACATTGTAAGTAACTGTACTGCCTACTAGTTTAATGAAAACACTGATTGGCTGAAGGCAGACAGAAAGTATGGGTAGAGCTACCAGACTGAAAACTCTGAGTACAGGAAGAGCAGAGCAGAGACACTGCAGAGACGCTAGGGCGAGAAGGGTGAGTCACCAGCAGACACAGAGGAAAGAAGTTGAAATGCTGCTCGGAGAAAAGGTACCAAGCTGCATGGCTGAAGAGGATAAGAATCATGGGCTAGTTTAAGAATTAAGAGTTAGCAGGTTATATATGCCTGGGCCCTAGGCTGATCAGCATAGTATTAATGTAAGCATCTGCGTGTCTCTATGGGACTGAGGGTCTGCAGGTCTGCAGGTCAGCAGGTCAGAACCTCAGTGCTAGGCTGGAAAGGCCCCGGCTAGAAACTTACTACAACATATCTGGATAATACTTTTATAGTATTTACAAACCAGGGTTTTCAAGTTTTATTTTGGAAGACAAACCTCTTCCTTTGACATGAGAGAAAGCGGGCCTTCAGATGAAATGACCTGGGCAAGGTCAAACCTTGAGTTTGCAAGGCACCAGACTAGAAAGACTTCCCTAATAGATGTGCTCATGGGCACTGAGTCCCACTGCACAGTCAGGATATTCTTGTCTTTAACATTCTTGCTTTTTCCCCCCGCTGTTTATGTTTGTAGAGATGTCCTTTGATGGAATATTTTCTCATGCACTGTCTGAAATATAACCTTTCATTTTCAAACATCAAGGTTTCTTTTTTAACTTCCTGTTGCAGACTTAAAGGTTTTGTACATTATGAAAGAATAAATTTGGAGGATTTACATGAGGAATTTTTAGGGCTTGCCAGTTTAGAGATAGTTTGAAAGTTTGCCATTCCAGATGTTCATTCGCTAGAGGTTTAGACACTGTTCAGAATGTAAGAAGCTTATATATGTTAGTACATTTATTTCTATGTGTTTTATGCTTTGATATTAACTAGAAAATACAAGACTGAGAACATAGTAGAGAGAAAAGAATTTTTAATTATATTTATATTCCTTTAAATGTTTTTTGTAAACAGTTTAAAAGATCCAAAATGCCCTATTTCTGAAAAATACATCAAGACCATCAGTTTCATTTGAGGAGGGATATATACATGTGCATTGTGTCTGTGTGCTTGTTATTCTGAACATATTAACAAAAGCTGTTTCATTTTGGAAAAGAGTACTTTACTGGTAATGGAAGACTACTATTTCCTGTGTCTCATACAGTAAGCCAATGTTCATAGGAGTTAGTCATATGTGTTGTTTAGGATTTTTTTACTGTTTCAAAGGATAAAATCTGTTATTGCCTATCATTTACTAAGAGTTCCTAATGAATCTAAAGAGACCTCTTGTTTAAGAGGTCAAGCCATGGACATCTACGAAAAACAACAACCAAAAAATCCTCAATTAACAAATATATTAAGTGACATTATAATATAATCTATTTACTTGACATTTAGTGCTATAAAGTAAGTTGGGAGTTACACCCACGTACCAGCATAAGCACAACTAAGCTGAAGTTCGAATCCTGAGACTTGAGCTTGCAAAGGTGTTTGTTTCAAAGCAAACAACTGTAACTCCTCTTTTTCAGAGCGTGGTGGTTCAGCCGTCACTCAGAGACAGTAGCTCCTTTTCATGGGGTGTAGCTTTGCATGTAGCTCTCCCGCCTCCCAGTTATAACGATGCTTTTTATCATGATCACAAAGCATTTAATTGCACAGAGCAATTTAGAAAACAGTTCAGGTCAAGACAGATCATAATCTAAGACGGATAGCACTGATGCAGAAGCCGAGAGGCTGCACCATCAACAAAATAAGAAGCAGTGAATAATTGCAGAGATAGAACTTCTGAGTCTCACTAGGTTTTTGTTCAGGATAAATGGGTTCTAGACAAGTCACCTTTAATTGTTAAGTGCTTTAAAGGGCCATCAGGCACTGTTTTTTCCTCACTGCACTTTCATTGCTGAAGAGATCATGATTTCCTGCCGTTGCATTGTAAAATAATGAATTTAGGGAGGCTACTGAGAAATAAACAAGTTTCTCATTTGAAATGTCATTTGAACAAACAAGGTTGGTTCTTTTCTCTTTTTCTTTTAATTTCATATTATTATTATTATTCTGATACAAGTCTCACTTTACAGACTCCCTTGGCCTTGAACTCATTGCAAAGTCCATAATAACTTGGAATTTAAAGATCTCTTGTCTCTTTTCTCTCAAGTGCTAGACACCACCATGCATGACTCCAATTGCTGTCTTTAACTACAAATTTTTTTTTCGTCTGCTCTTTTTGTACACATTAGTTTTCAGAAAGCCATCCTGAGTATAGATCTGAGCTAGCATGCTGGCTACTCTCAGTCTGAACAGTAATCTGCATACCTGAGCTCTCTTGCTTCATGATATTACACTCATTCCAAAAACTCCAAACTGTGACCTCAAAAAAACAAGAAGGAAGTTATAAAATATAATTGGTTTATTTGACTTTTTATTTGAAGAAATAGAATGTGTTTTCTAGGAATGGGAAAGAAAATGCCACTGAACATCATGGTCAGCACAGGTCAGCAGGAAAAGATTCTGTTATAGATGTGTCTCTTTAATCCAAAAAGAAACCATATTCCAAGATATAGTTCACTACTTCTGTCTTCACTCAGTGCCTCTTTTGCTGTGGTCCTCATCCTTTCCCACGTTTCATATTAGAAAATCAGTACAGCATCTAAAACTTCATTAACAAGAACAAATCCAGTACCCATTGATTTCTTCTCAGAAACCACTCTAATACATCAGATAACTTAGTTTCGTCCCTGAAGATAATCTAGCCATGAAAACCCTCAAAAGAACACAGACAAATAACTAGAAAATGAGATTTGTTGAGTTTTGGAATGTCTGAGGCACTGAATGGGTCTAGAATGATGAATTCTAAAAGTCTTTTTGTAAACAAGAAGCCAAGTCCACTTACTGTGAATTTAATACACTGAGGAGCAACCATAAGGTGAGTCATCCCTCTCTTGCAGAGCATGCATCATAATGGCCACCAGCACATGCTCACAGGGTTCCTTCTTTGGCTTAAGCTGGGATTTTTGAGGAAAAAAAAAAGTATGACTTGGTCAAAAGTTTTCTTGTTGGGCGTGGTAGGAACAGGCTGGCCTTCAAGCCTTGCACAACACCTAGAATCAGCTGCTTCCCTCGCTTTGTCAAGTATGTCAGTGACACATATGCCTAGTTAACTTCCAAATAACTTTTCCTCTTTGTATATTAAGAATGGCTATCACTGACAGACAACTATTCTTGATAATTGATAAAAATAAATAAAAATAAAGGACTAATAAAGTCCTAAATTAATGTGTGTTGTTAACATGGGCACAGTCATGTAAAGGACCACTGCCTCAGTACCATGGGAACATCAAAAACCTTTTTTAGGTAAGCTCAGAGCATTGGCAAAGCCGTCCTTGGGTCCAGGGACAAATGTTAGCAGTGTATGCAGAAGATATCCACTGTAACTTTCTCCTCCAGAAAGTTAATGGCCTTACTGACCGATCCCCCTGCCAAGATTAATTAAACCTACCATCCCAGTTAGCTCTTTGTAATAACTCCACCTCCCTATTCAGCTCTATGTAATAAATAACCTCCCTGTTCAAATGCATCTACAATGGGGGCAGCAGCGTCTCCATCAAAGAACCAAACCCACCTGATCTGACCTTTTCTGTGTGTGTGTTGATGATGTCTTTTCTTTTTTCCATCTCCTCACCACCCCAGTCCAGCCAATCCCTGGAGCCATTAGGATGAGGCACTACATTATAAAAGGAAAAAGCAACCAAAATACTGTTAAGTGAGAGGCTTCGGTTTGACATTTTACTCCTGTGATGTCAAATATCTCATGTTTTTGAGAAAGGCTTTTGGCATATACCAACAAACTTGGTTCCAGTTCCCTGTGAAGAAAGACAATTTGAACCATTTTCAAGTATTTATCACCATGATAACTGGTCAACAAAGATACCACTAAAACTGAAAAAATGAAGGAATGCAATTATTTTCTTACAGTGATTTTGAATTGAGATTCACATAGTTTATTATCTAAAGTAAAAAATGTACATTTGAATAAAATATCAATATGAAGACTAAAATAAAGAGAGAGAGACTAATACAAAGACTGACAGAAAAAAAAAGATGTCAATAGCCCAGGCTAGCCTGTAGCCAAATGTTCTAATAGTTTGTGTGATAAAATACACTAAGAAAAGCCAACTTATGGAAGAAATTATTTATTTTCTCTTACAATTCTAAGTTGTCATCCATCATGGTAAGGGGTAGTCAAGGCAAGGTCCTAACAGTTGGTCATATCACACTCGTGGTCAAGAACAGAGTGAGCAAGGGTACACATGTTGCATGTGCTGAGCTTTGTGTCTCCACTCTTATACAGTTCTGGACATCCTGCCTGCTGGAATTGGTCTTACTACATCAATGAGCTTAATCAAGACAGTTGTATACAGGCCATCCAATGTAGACAACCCATCACAGAGACTCCTTTCTAGGATATTTACAGTAAAGCCAATCATCACACCAAGTCTAACTCTGAAGCCTCTAGCTTCTATCTACAAATTTCTGGGATTACAATCTTGTGTCCCAAATCATGCCTCTGATAAACGTTTTTAAATCTGTCTACCCTGATTATAAACACTTCAAGTTCATTTTGGCATTACTAATAAAGGAAAAAACTGATTGGGAAAAAAAAAGAAAAGGAAAAAAAGTCCTAAAATAATGGTTATAACAGTTGGTAAGTTTTGCTCAAATTGTGCTTTGTTGGCTCCAGAGCAACATGAGACTTCCTAAAATTATCCAGACTGTGCAAAACCCCACAGTATTGGAATATAATACCCCTGAAATGTGAAAGCAACATTTAAAAAAATATCTAACAAGATGCTAGCATTATTGTATAATTGTTAAAAGATTAAAAAACAGAATTACTGCAACACTTTACAAAAGAACTGCAGTTTACTTATGAGAGGATCATAGCTATGTGAGTGGGAATAAAATAATGGAATAAAGTGTGAAATCAAAAAAGGAGTTGTATCACTTTATGTGGATAAGTGAGAACCTTTGCTTAAACTTGTGATGTGAGTTCAAGTTTTGTGTATTCTTTCAAGGCCCAGTTCAAATATATGAAATTTTTAGGCATTCATCAACCTTGTCTAGCCAACAAAATAATGTGCACTTAAATGCAAATTTTCTTTATAATAATCTCATTCCCAGTGTATCATTTACATAGGAACAAATTCACATTTTAAAAGACAAATCATTACAGCCGAATAACTGTATAATGTTGGCTAATTCAAAATGTTATTCCTGTGCACAAAATAAGACAAAATTGTCTATCTTGAGTTCAGTTATCTGCCAAAACATAATCTCAAACATTAATTATGAAAGTATAGTGACAGTGGACATGTTAATAAACCAGTGATAATCAAGCTTTAGAATGAGCAAAGCCAGTTCAAGGCTTTGTTCAAACTCATATCGGTCTCATCTCTGCTCCAGCTTGTAAATACATGTTTACAAACTATATTGATCAATGATACTGCTGATTTAGGATCAGAGCATACTAACTGCAGAATTTGAATCTGAAATGCCCCTTGTAGGTTCATAATTTGAGATGTGTTGTCTTCAGCTGGTGACCATGTCTGAATTATCACCCAGAACTCTCACAGTGGAAAAAGAGAATTAGCTCCTGCGAGGCATCCTCTGACATCTACACTTATATGTGTACACATACAATAAGTATAGGAAATGAATGTTGGGGAGAAAAAAAGAAAAGAAACTCGTAGAGTTGGATACAAGAACATAGTTAAGAAGCTCTGTAAACTTAATGGGACCTAGAATGAGCCTGACCTTGGGAGAGGAAAATGGAACCTGACAACCCACCTCTGTTGTCTAGCTTTAGGCAAGCTTTATAAGTTTCTTGAGTACTTTATTTCTACCTATAAATTATGGCTGATATGTAACTTGCAAAAGTTCATAACAGTGCTCATTAAATGAGAAAGAGCATGAAAACATCTCACAGTATCAGAACTTTCTGACCCCTCTCTTGCCCTAAGCTCCTGAGTAGCCCTTTAGAATGCAATACAAAGTATCTGTATTTAGGGCAGGCTCTTCATGAAGAAGGGCAGTCAATCCTGCCTGACAAAAGAACTTTAAAAGCATCGCTGTTATAAAGAAAACTCCATGCAAAGTTCATTATCCCCAAAACAATATCACTCATAGGACTCAAGGCAACCTGGGTGATGTTCAGATATACAGAAGTACAGTGATTTTATGTAGAAAGCAAATTGCATTTGCTATGTTGGAAGTGAGGGTGGTTTGATGTTTAATATTGATTGTTAGTGGGACGTTTTCTAGATTCATTAGACAAGTCTCTGGGCATACCTTTAAGGAATTATCTTGATTAGTTAATTGAAAGTAGGAAAACCCACTCTAAAAGTAGAGGGCGCCATTCCTAAGGCATCTCCTATTGCTCCCTGACTGGCTATAATGTACCAGCTCTCTCCACAAGCTGCTGCCTCAGCTTTTTCACTATAATGGTCTGTACCAACACACTGTGAGCCAAAATCAATCCCTGCTTTCTTAAGCTGTTTATCAGAATTTTGCATTACAGTATCAGGAAAAGCAACAGACATGGGAGCTTTGGATAGTTGATTAGTTGGTTGATTGGTTGGTTGGTTGGTTTTTTTTTTTTTTTTTTTGGTTGATTAGTTGGTTAGTTGGTTGGTTGGCTGGTTGTTTAGTTGGTTTGTTGGTTGGTTGGTTGGTTCACTGGTTAGTTGAGTGGTTGATTAGTTGGTTGGAGAAGGTATGTACTGCAGACTAGACCCACAGCCTCATACTTACTAGGAGCCAATCATTCATTGGAAACTCTGCGTGTACCACTTAAGCTAAGAGGTTGAAAACAGCAATGTTCATATTTGGTCATGTGACTTGAATCCTCAGAGCTGATTGTGTTAGTTGTAAATAAGTCATCAGACAATGAAGCCCCAGGAGAGCCACATGGTGCATTAAGACTCATTCACCAACATTCTCTCTTGGAATACTTCTATAAAGCTGTTGAAATTGTGGCCCAATTTACTCCTGCTTGCCAAACATTAATAATCTCAAACCGCTGAGTCTGAAAAGAAAAAGGCACCTTCCCAGCCTTTGCATCTACTGTTCCCGCTGTCTTTTACACAGTATAACCTTCTCTGTAGGAACTGCCATCCATCAGAAATAATGTACATTCCTAGCACTATATTTACAAGGTGTATGCTAATAAGTAGGTGGCTGGAACTCTTGTTTTGTTTTGTTTTTCTGGTTGTTTTAACCCTATTTTACCACCTGCAATGTACTTTTCTAAAAGCCTGGCCTGGATAATGGGTTCACTTAAGAAAATTGTATAATATACTGAAAAGCCAAATGTGTTGGTATAACAGTTTTGTGATTTTTGTGAATTTTCTCCTATCACCAATGCCTTGGTGTTCAAATTGCACTTACTTGGGGGTTATTCAGAACATATGTTGTAAGAAAAATTGGCTTCCTGGGAAAGTCATTCATATGTATTTATAGTAAATTCTTAAAGTTCCATTTGCCTGTAAGAACAGAGATATTAAAGAATACATTAATGTCACACTTAACATATAGAGATGGTACATTTTTAAAAATTTGTATGCATTTTATTTGTTTTGTTACTTTGTGTGTGCATTCACACAGTCATGGACATGCCAGTGTGTACAAAGGGATATCAGAGGACAGCTTGAAGTGATTTAGTTCTTTCCTCCTACCATCTGGGTCTTGGGGATTAAACTCAGGTCCTCTGGCTTTGTGGCTTGGAGATCTTTGCCCTCGGAGCCATCTTCTCACCTGCCCTGGAGGAGCTGGTTGCTTTTATGGCTGTTGGATGGCTCTGTTTCCTTAGCAGCTCTCTGATCTTGCACAGTAATCCCATACCTCTAAGCAAGAAAGTAAGGAAGAATCCTCAAGTACTGGCTGATTTGTTTGTTGGTTTGTTCATGTGTTTGTTTGGTTTTGGAGAAAAGGTTTATACGTGTAGCTCTGGATATCCTGGAACTCACTGTGTAGACTAGGGTGACTTCAAACTCAAGAAAACCACCTTCCTCTGCTTCCCAAATGCTTGGATTAAAGGTCAGCACCAACATATTGGCTTTTTTGCTTTGTTTTCTTGAGATAATATCTCACTATGTAGCTGAAGCTGGACTCAAACTCAAGATCCTGATATTTCTTGCCTACCAAGTGTTAGTATCGTGTGTGATCTGGTGTGATACTATAATGAATTACCCAGTTATCTGGTGGCAGGTGTCTATGAATGCAGAGACCTCATGGGGTTGCACCGATGTCAAAAGGAGACGCTTAGAAGCTGTTTCTACGTAGGACTTTATTATTATTGTATCTTCGAGATCTGGTTATGATAACAGATATAATAACAGAAAGAAGGAAAGGGAGGGAGAGAAAAAAGGGGAAGGAGAGAGAGGGAGGGAGGAAGAGATAAGGAACCTCCCAAGAAAACAAAAAGCTAGAGAATGAGAGAGTCAGCAGCAGGAATTCTTCTTAAATGGGACTGGAACCCAAGGGAGGGTGTGGCTTTATCAACTAAGACCAAGTGTTAAGATTCTAAGTATTCACCTGTACACCAAGCCTATTAAAATATATTCTAAGTTTTAGAGTATTGAGGGCGTTTCAGAATATGTGGATATTTATTGTGAGCTGCCATGTGGGTACTGGGAATCGAACCCGGGTCCTCTGGAAGAGCAGACAGTGCTCTTAACCACTGAGCCATCTCTCCAGCCCCGTATGTGGATATTTATGATTCAAGTATTGCCTGTTACTTAAACAGATGGGGCTTTTACAAGTAATTTACTCTTAGCCCAAATCGTGATTCATTCTCTCTCTCTCTCTCTCTCTCTCTCTCTCTCTCTCTCTCTCTCTCTCTCTCTTTCTCTCTGCATGTGGGGTATCTGCACATTCTGGCTAATTTTGTATATATTCTTTACTTTTTTTCATTACGTTATTTATTTTATGTGTGTGTGAGAGGGAGGGGAGGACAGGAGAGAAGGGGGAAGGGGAACAGAAGAGAAGTGCCTGAACTTGAAGGTCAAACTTTCCGAAATCAATTCTGTCCTTCTACCATGTGAGTCCTAAAGATTGCAACTGCTTCACCTAGCTGAGCAGCACCTTTACCTGGTGGGACATCCCTGGGGCCCTAACCTCCTATATTCTGATGCTGCCACAGGCAAGCAAGGCCCACAGGGTTGGTCAGACTCTACCTCCCCAGCCCAAGGCACAGCTAAGAGAAGCTTGTGTACCAGGCAGCTAATCCCGAACACTGCAATGGATGCCTCAAGGTGCACACACCTCTGCTTTTTGCCTGATCTACCTGAATACTTAGCTAAAGGCTTCATTCTGCCTAGTATACAGAGGCCTGGCAGAGCTACAAACAGAAACGTGCCTTGTCTTAACCCATACTACCACATGCCCTGATTACTGCAACAATAAACAACTAAAAACTTCATGGGAAAGGTTTGGCCAGCATTGCCTGCTGATCCCAGATTGAGGAATTTAAACCAGGAATGATTTACAGGAAAGTAAAAACTAAACTCCAAGCCTTGACTGCTGTACTCTTCCAAAGCAGGTTTTTCTGGTCTAGCCACAATCTTCCTTCTAAAGAGAAGCACTGACTTCCTCCCCAGGCATGTCTCTAGGAGAACTAGGATGTCTTCCCACCACTACCATCTCCCAAGAGGACATGTGTCATTGGGTTATATTCGGAGGGCTGCAGGAAAAAGTTTACCAAAATAAACTTTTAAAATTAAAATGTTTAACAACACCTTCAATATAGCCCAGTGGGTGATGTATTAGCTTTGCTGTGTGTTATTTTCCTATTACTATTCCAGAGAGGGAAAAACAATCAAGGATTATCTGTAGTGTAGAGGAAAAAAATCCAAAATAGAACAGCCTGAGTGGTAGGAAAAGAGAAAAAGAGCATTAGAATGGAGAGATGCTGCCATGCTCTCTTAACCTAGGGGGAAGGAGTTATGTCATCCTGTATAGTCTGGTTTGCACAGGAAGTTCTCTTGTAGCACTAGGAGCAATATTGCATTCCTCCAAACAACTTAAAATGCACTGGAGATCTGCTTTGAGCAGGGTGTGGCACACACCTTTCAGCAAAGCACACAGGAAGCAGAGACAGGTGGGTCTCTGCGTTTGAGGCCAGTCTGGTCTACATAGACAGCCAGAACTACACAGTAAGACATAGTCTCAAAACAAAAACTAGAACACTATGTGCTTAGGTGCTGCAAAAATCATTCCACAGATGCTTTGGCTCTGTGACTTCTAATTCTCACCTACACTGCACAGGACTCATCCCCACTGGCCTGCAATGCTTCCATTGTCCTAGGAACCTCTCCTCCACACTCTGGCTAGGAATTTTGCTTCTGTGATATCAACTAGAGCTTTCCATTAGCTTCCCATTTAGAATAACTACACTCCTAGTTTGGGCTCCTTATGTCATTTTTTCACCAACATTAAGAAATGTAACTATGTAGTCTAACCGAGCTTTTTGTCTTCTTCTCAAAGAAATCTCCAGGGGGCAGATCCCTGTCTTACTGATCTCAGCATCTCAACGTCTAAATCACCACTTCACATATATGAAATACTGAACTATTTTATGAATGAGTAACACAAACTAGTTCTAACCAGACCATTGTTCTTTTGCCTCTTCAATTTATTTGGGAGATTTATTTCCCTTTGTAAATAACTTCGTATTCCATTTCCTTTATTTATAAAGTTCTAATAGCTCTAGGAACATAGCAATGCTATGGCTATTATATAAAACAATGCTGGGGAGGGCTTTTGTTCTTTGTACAGCAGAATGGGGAGGGGGGAGATGGGTGAGCTGAGCAAGCCCTTCCAAGTAGTAACTGAGATCCTGTCCCTGTGGGAATTGTTGAGTGGCAGTTTCTTGTAATCAGAGACACAAATTAATGAGAAAGTGCATATAGACTTCTAAGATATTATTTGGATTCTTCTTGCTTGGAACATTCAAGAGAGAAAACTTCCATGGACTATCATTATTTAAGCTTTTCTGAATGCTTCAGTGTCTTCTGTGTTCATAGGAATCAACTGTGAATTAGTTTTTAAGGAGGATTTTCACTACAATAGCCAGCATTTTCTTAACGCCAGTACCTCCCACACCACCATCACCACCTTGTTTCTAAAGGAAAAAAGGGAAGAGAAGAGGGGAAACCAGCTGGGTGAGAAACCGAAAGCCAAATAGTGAGTTGCTTTAAGAGAGCAGTTAAAAGGAAATCTGGCTGGTGTTTGTTTGTGTGTGTTGTCTTGTTACACCGAGGATGAGATTTATTCCGCTAAAAAAAAAGACAGAGAGAGAGAATAAAAAAAACCCTGAAAGTTTCTAGTTTAAGGTGTATTTATACCCCTTGGGAAGAAAAGGCAGGCCATTCTCTGTGAGTTCAAGGTCAGCTTGGTCTACAAAGTTAGTTTTAGGACAGCCAAGGCTATACAAAGAAACTCTGTCTCACATATACACTCCAAAAAAGAAAAAATGTATTTATGCAGAAACAGTCACCATAAACTTAAGGAAGCTTTTGGTAAGCATTCCACTAGTAATCATATAAATAAATTTATTTATTTATTTTTAAACATTTTTTTATTTATTATTTGCCTTGGTGTTTGCCTGGAACTGGAACTACAGACAGTTGTGAGCTGCCATGTGGGTGCTGGGAATTGAACTCAGGTCCTTAGGATGAACAGTCACTGCTCTTAACCACTGAGCCATCTCTCAAGCCCCCTAATTATTTATTTTTTTAAATGTGTCCAAATTATTATTTAGTAGCCAAGACAAAATTAAAACAGATTTTTAAAATTTTTATTTTTGATTTGACATATTTGCTTTGTGTACATTATTTCTCCATGAAACTAACTACGTATTTTCATTTGATAAGCTTCATTTTCTTCTTTGGTCACAGACCTGCAACAGAGTATCTTAGTATGAAAACTGAAATGATGACATGACATACAGGTCAATTTTTTTTTTTTAAACTTTATTTATTTATTATTTATTTATTTATTTATTTGCCTTGGTGTTTGCCTGGAACTGGAACTACAGACAGTTGTGAGCTGCCATGTGGGTGCTGGGAATCGAACCCGGGTCCTCTGGAAGAGCAGACGGTGCTCTTAACCGCTGAGCCATCTCTCCAGCCCCACAGGTCAATATTTTTATTGGCAGCAGCTGTATGGCACTTGGTAACACCTGCCATTACATTCAAGGAAATTGCAGATAGAAAGGGTGGGAAGGGGCGGAGTTAAAGAGATATTTTTGGATAGAACACTTCAGTTAGCCTTGAAGAAGATTCTTCTAACAGTTCAGACAGTCAACTTCCTGTTTCTGTTACAGCTGCTTTCAATGTTAACATACCCAACACTCCTATTGCTCAACAACTGCTTTCTTACAAATCCTTTAAAATACAAAAGTCAACTCTTGCCAATGTAATTTCAGGAAAAAGGAAAAAGTAACAAAAAGAGGTAGAGCAGAAGAAAAGGGGAGAGAAAGGTGATCAAGGGCAGCAGCAGAATGTTCCGATTGTGAAGGTACACGGGTATAATAGGGTATAAATCTACATTTTATTTCAGCATGTGAAAGTACATGCCTAACTACGATGGAAGAAATATGGATTTGCCACGTGCTTAAACTACATGAAATTAATGAAATCTGATTAGTGACAGGGGGTGGCAATGTGAATTCATTTTTTAAATAGCCATGGGGAGACAAAAGGGTGGAGGTAAGTGTTACTAATAACAAAAGCTGATGATAGAAAATTTTAATAGGTGGAAAAATGCCTTCCATCCCTCCCCAGGAAGTGATAAATGTCCACAGTCCTGTCCCCAGAACCCAGGAATACATTATGGCACAGAAAAACTGGGGCTATGTAGATAGAACTGAGCACAGCTAACCTTAAAATAGGATTGTTATCCTGAATTGTCTGGTGGGCTTTATGTAATCATGGGGTAATTAAAAGTAAAAGAGGGATCCAGGGAGAAACAGATGTGGAGGCAGAAACCATTCCAGTGACATGAACATGAGGCGGACAGATGGAGTAGGAGGCTCAAGATAAGGAATACTGGAAACCTCTAGAAGCTAGGAAGGACAAAGAGGCTGCCTCATCCACTTTGCTTCCAGGAGAAAATGCTGTCTCGACAATGTCATAGTTTTGGCCAGCAACACCCACACATCAGAAACTTAACCTACGGGACTGTAAGAGGATGACCTTTTGTTGTATCAAGCAGGAAGGTTGTGGCTATAAAAAATTAGTGCAATTAGCAATGGGGCAGCCTTTTGCTTAAGATGAAGAGTTAGTAAAGAGGACAGATTGACAGCTTCCATAGGAGAAAGGACAGAGCATGGAACCCTAACAAACTGGGCTGAACCTTTAACAGGTCAGAGTCAAAAGAATTCCTTACATTTGGATATGGAAAGATACTGTGACACATCATATTTCTGGAAACCTGAAAGCCTGCCCAAGGGTATGTTAGGTTTTTTAGGAACATGAAAACTTAGAAATCTGGGCTGGAAAGATGACTCAGTGGGTAAAAGATCTGAGTTCATACACTTCATGGTTATGTAAAAGGCCAGATGTGGCTTCCATGCCAATAACCCAAGCTTTGGGGATGTGTGTGTGTGTGTGTGTGTGTGTGTGTGTGTGTGTGTGAGAGAGAGAGAGAGAGAGAGAGAGAGAGAGAGAGAGAGAGAGAGAGAGAGGTAGGAAGGGTTATTGGAGTTTGCTAGCTGACAGCCAGACAAACTAATGTCCTCCTCTGGCTTGTATTTACACACGCACACACAACACACATCCCACACAAGATTTAATTAATAACTAGCTTTTTACTACTGCATCAGAAGAATGGCTATTTTGAAAACATTGACCAGTGTCCAGTGATGATCCAATGGTCTTTCCAATGTCCTCCACTGGGTCCAAATGCACTTAGACTATATACTTTGCCATTCCTTTACCTTCAACACTTGACTGTTATCTTCTGGCTGTGCCTTTGTTCTTCTCACTGCCTGTCTCCTGGTAACACTGAGCCAACCCCACGTGGTACCCTTATGCCCGTATCTTTCCATTTTTCCTTTCCCATCTTTTGCAGTAATAGGTATAGAGTTCACTTCTGTATATACCAGAATCCTCCTAAATACACTGCATAACTTTAAACCATCAAATCCTCATTTAGAGATATTTGCACAGTAAGAAATATTCTAATCTATTTATTTATTTGTTTGTTTATTTGTTTATTTTATAAAATAAGCCTTCAAATAGTTCTGACGGGACTTGAACTTCCTACATTTCAGAGGCCAGCCTTCAACTCCTGATCCTCCTGCCATCCTCTTCCCTAAGGATTTGTGCTACCAGGCCCAAAGGTTTTTATGTATGTGTGCACACTGCTTCTACTTCTCTTTACTTCTTTCTCCCATGGCATCTTTTACAAACTTTATTTTGGCCGTTTGGACATAATTTCTTGGTTCTAGAATTCAGAGTCTCACATATTTGCCCCTCCCCAACACAAGTTCTAAAGGTCAGAACCATTGCCTATTCCAAGAGGGTCTCTGACAGTGTTGAGAGCAGAAATAATTATAAGCAGCGAGGAGGCACTTTGCTTACTCTTCTTCCATTAGAAAGCCACATAGTGTTGTTCAGGTGTGTGCTGGGTTCTTTTCACTTTTAGTTTTTGAAACAAAGTGTCATGAGACCCAGGCAATCCTCAGATTCACTGTAGGGCAAGTATGAGCTTCTCACACCCCTGCGCCCTGCCTGAGTGCTGGGATTACAGGTGAACACCTCCACTCTCAGCCTTTTATTATTCATTATATTATTATTTCTTCATTTAACCTGTGAATTTCTAATTTTTGAGACAACTTTGGTCATTATTTTTTCAAGTATTGTTCTGTCTGCTTTGCTCCCTATGGAAACTTCAATCGCATGTGTACTATGCCACTGGACATTTTTCCTGTAAATAATTGATATACTATTAAATTCATTTTGTGTGTTTGTGCTCACACAAGTGGTGCTTGTGCCCTCATGTAGAAAGACCATAGGTGGACATTCAGTGTCTTTCTCAATTGCTTCCCACCTTGTGCATTGTTTTGGTGTTTCTTCTGGTTTTTGTTTGTTTGTTTTTGAGGCAGGGTTTTCTGTGTAGCTCTGACTCTCCTGAAATTCACTCTGTAAACCAGGCTGTCTTCGAATTTACAGAGCTCTTTCTGCTTCTGCGTCCTGAGTGCTGGGAGTAAAGCGTGTGCCTCCACTGCTTGCTAACCCACCTTGTTTTTTGTGACAGGGTCTCTCACTGAACGTGGACCTCACTGATTTGACTAGACTAGCTGCCCTAGGCTTCCTCTGTCTCTGCCCTGTGCCCCCAGCACTGGGATTACAGGAATGTGACACCTTGCCTTGCCCAGGTTCTTTTTGTTTTGTTTTGTTTTGAGACAGGGTTTCTCTGTGTTGCTCACTTGTCCAGGAACTCTCTTCTTAGATCAGGCTGGCCTTGAGAACTCACAAATCTAAGTTCTTCTGCTTCCAGAGCACTGGAATTAAAAATGTGTGTCAGCAGCAGCAGCCAAACTCAGGATCTTATGCTGTATGGGTAGCATTTCACCTTCTGAGCTTCTCTCCAGACTTTTATTTTTCCTCTCCCTGTACTTCATATCAGATCATTTCTACTGCTGTGTCTGTGGACCAGGCTGGCCTTGACCTCAGAAAGATAGACCTGCCTCTGCCTCCCAAATGCTGAAATTAAAGGTGTGGGTCATCATTGCCAGGTTTTTTTACTTCTTAAAAAATTCCCTTTTGTTATTTTCTTGCACCTAGTAGTTTCCCTTGTAGAAGCTGTTCCCAGTTCGGCTTTAGATTCTTCTTTGCTGTTATGGTCTGGAAACACTTTCACATGAATACGGTGTAAATTTGGCTACCTCTCTGTCTTTGGGGTGTGTGTGTGTGTGTGTGTGTGTGTGTGTGTGTGTGTACTTTCAAATATCAACCTCTTATTTAGGATCTGTTTGACAGGTTATTTTTCCTTTGGGATTGCTAATCTCTGGAAATTGTAGCTGTGTTCCTCAGCCTGATGTTGTGTTGTTCTGGAGAATCCTCTACATTAATGTCGGATCCCCCTCTCTGTGGCCTTCCATTAAAATTGTCTGTGCAAATTCTTAAAATAAACCAATGTATTGATTAAATGGGAATGTGAGCAAATGGGATTCACGTACCAGTGGCGTTTCTTGTTTCTTTTGTTCACATTTTTTATTCTTTTAAAGTGTCCAGGTGATTCCAAGATGTGTGGCTTGGGATCTAATTCTCCAGGTATACTGGGTTTCCTGTCAGGCAATGAGCAAATACCACTATGTCAATCTAATAAGATTGACAAAAAGATCTAGACACCTGGGTAGGGGGCAAGATACCTCTAACTCCACACACACACACACACACACACACACACACACACACATGCACACACTCCCAAATATTAAATTAAATTCTCATTTTCTACCTTTAATAACCCTGGACCCAATCAGCATCAGTAGAAGATGCCCCTTAGATAGTATAGGCTGCAGAGACAACCAATTCAAAATCTCTGAGCTACATTCTAAACCAAACCAAACCTGCTAGGAAGACAAGGACCTAGTATTAGCATTCCTTACAATACATAGATATTTCTACTGTGCAACGAGGTTAAGGGCCACTGTCCCAGTGACATGGATAATGAGGGTGATGACACAATTCCCAGTGGTCAGATTGACCCCACCTGTCTCCTTAGCTCCCAGGAAGGAAAGAACTGATCTGCTGCCTGGCACTGACTCCTGATGATACTGTTCTAAAGGTTCTGAGTGGGGATTGGGAGCTGTGGAAATTAAGAGATGGGATGCTTTGTGCCAAGATAATGGAGGCCAGTAGGGAAGAAACTGGTTACAAGTGTGTCCTGTGTAGTTTACCTTCTGAACATTTCTGTAAGCTACATCCTGTCCCAGCTGAAACTACCTTCATACACACACACACACACACACACACACACACACACACACACACACACACAGGTTTGCACATATACCTTACAAATTGATAGAAGATAACTGAGTGGGCATGTCCTAGGGTTTTGTCATGTTTTCATTTTCTTGTTTTCCTTCCTAGGAAGCTGAAAATGAAAAGTCCTAACAACTGATGTATTGCAGTATCATGGCTTAAACTACCATTCAAATTGGTGCATGTTAAAATCATTCTAAAATTACATTAAATGAGAGCTTTGCATATTATCAAAAGCAGAGGTTCTGGGTTGAGATGAAATTTTCCTCTTGGGGCATTTGAAAGTTGTGCAAGATACTGGACAGTGAGTTATATACAAGTGCACTACACACTAAGACATCAGTCATCCCTGGCTCCGGCTCTATCCCCTGAGCTATAATGCATTGGGCCAAAACCTGAGTGGTCTTGCAATCTCTGAAAAATTTGCTGCTCATCCTAAAAGTCAGTGAAAAAATGCCAAAGGCTTTTAAAAACTGGAAAAGAGGTTCAATCAAATAGTACCAAATAGAGCTGGGTGTTACAGTTTGGTTTCTGTTGCTGTGATAAAACACTATGACCAAAGCAACTTAAGAAAGAAGGGTCTACTTAATCTTATAGGTTACATTGCATCCTGAGGGGAAGAAAGGACAGGAGCTCCAGCCAGACAGGACCACAAAAGCAGAAATCAGGGAGGAATGCTGTTTACTTCTTGCTCCCTGCTTCTTCCCTGGTAGCTGTCTTATGTAACCTAGAGCCAGCTGCCTAGGGGCGGCACCACCCCACAGCAATGCAGGCACCTCCTCCATCAATTAGCAATCCGGACCATTTTCCCACAGACATGCCCATAAGTCAACCTAGTGACAACAGTTCCTCGGCTGAAGGTCCCATTTCTCAGGTGTTGACAACCAAGATTGGCCATTGCACTGGAGATCAGCTCCCTACGGGAGACATCTTAGTAAAAGCACAGTATCATCAAGTTTAGATGAGAACACAGTGAAGAGTTAGCAGGAAAGAACATGCCAGCTGGTAACCGTGTGCCTAATGGTCAGTTCCCAAAACATCAATACAAGAAACATTATGCATACAGAGCATGTTGTGTTTATGTGTTTAGGAGCATGCATGTCTATATATATATACATATATATACATATATATATATGTATGCAACAAAAATTGTTGAAAAAGGAGGTCATAGATTTGAAAGGGACCTGGGAGGGGATTGTGAGAGAATTTGGAGGAAGGAAAGGCAACGGGGAATTGATGTAATCATATTACAATCTTAAAAAATGAATAAATAATTTTAAAAGGAATAGACAGGAAATGCAAATATAACAGGCAGACAAATCCAAAAAATGTTTTAGTTACTTTCTACTGCTGTGAAGAGACACCATGACCAAAACAACTTATAAAAGAGAGCATTTATTTGGGGTCTTGTTTAGTTTCAGAGGGTGTGAGTCCATGACCATCATGACAGGAAGTAAGGCAAGAAACATGGCGGCCGTGGCAGCAGGCTTGGTATTGGAGCAGTTATAAAGGCTTACACCTGGTCCACCAGCATGAAGGTGATAGAGAGCTAACTGAGAAGGGAATGGGCGTTTGAAACCTCAAAGCCCACACCCCACCCTGACACACCTTCCAACAAGCCCACACCTCCTAAACCTTCTCCAACAGTTCCACCAGCTGATCAAGTGTTCAACTACAGGAGCCTATGGAGGTGATTCTCATTCAAACCACCACAGAGAGTAAGTGAGACAGCAGAGTTTACAGGAAGACATTTGGAGATTGGTGCGATCATTTAATACATTAGTGAAGAAAGGAACTGAGTGGAATGGTAGAAAATGGATGAGAAACAAGCAAGTGAAACAATCCATGGGAGCCTTTGTTGTCTCTGGTGTGTGTCTGGGTGGTGGTGGTGAGGAGGAGGTGAGTTTGAAGGTGGGTCCCCATGAAACCACACACTTAGGACTCAAGACTGGTATGATTTGAGCTGCAGCTAACTCGAAAGCCTCTTTCCTGTGGTCTAGTCTCCATGGTACCAGAAAATACCATGCAAGCTGCCAAGGGAGGGAAGAAATTAAATGGTCATACCCAGCTGCAACACCTATGAACCACCATAACAACAAGCGTAGTAAGACATTTGAGAGGGGCAATAAGTAACACTCAGGTGTTGGTGATAACTGTTGTCTAATTGGACTCAAGGCCCATTCAGCAGCAGGAAAGTGATGTAGTTCTTCAGTTTTTAATTTCTACATATATTCTGTCATGCCCTCCCAAATGTATATTTTATATCCCCATAATACGGGGGAATTTGAGGAGATTTTAATTCATCCCTCCTGTATTTGCTGTAAATGGCCACTTGCCATAAACTCCATGAAATTATCAATAGCAGAGTAAACGTTGACAAAATGGCTAGTCCTCTGAGGACTGGAGAAGAGAGAAGAAATGACTAAAGTATTAAAATTTAATGATTTCAAGGACTAAGGTAATAGACAAAATATAGAAAATGGAAGATAGTTCAAACAAAGGAAAATATAGCATAGGGAACAGAAAAGCAAACAGGAACACAGTTTGGTCTTCCAATAATAATGGCAGTGTTTTTTTTAAATAATCTGCTGAGAACGAAGTCTGAGAAACTTTAAAATGTTCCTTCTTTCTCCTCTCTCATATTTGTGCCTCTTGTCTTTTCATACCAACAGCTGAGCATATTCCCATCGAGAGGAATTGAATGTAAATATTTCAGCAGATTAGGTTTTCTGGGGGTGGGTGGAGGCTAGGGGAGAGGTATTGTATTGGTTATTGGTGGATTTTATTGAAAGCATACACATGTACACACACACACGGAGAACATTTTGATTGTCATCTGCAATGTTTCATATGACATGAGGTAAAGATGATTATTTTATTAACACAAATTAATTAAACATCACACTGCTATCAGTAATATCTACAGGACAAACTACACAGCAAGCCCACAATCCTGAGATTAGAAAACAAGTCTGATGCTAATTTAATAATAGTATGTGAGCTCTAAACATATATCCTTCTTTATACCTCAGGCATAACCACTCTCGACCTCACAATTCCATGTTTGATTATAAATAAACTGAAGAAACATAATTACCTAATTGTTTTCATTAAATTTCCACACAAAGATATAGCTAGGGTCATAATCCTCTATTATTTTAAAATATTACTCTTAAATACTATTCAGATGGGGGGGTTCTAATATTGTGCTGACTTACATTGTTCAAGACACTGTCCACTTCTGTTGGTCTCTTCTGCTTCCTATGTGCTGTTTATGCCCCTTCTTGATAGAATGTGCCATCCTCTGATTATGTTTGTGTCCAGGCTGTCAGCTCTGTTCTAGTACAAGATCTGTCTAGATCATAGAAGCTTTGCCTTTTTGGTATGAAAGAATTCTAGTGTTAACAAACAATACTGCTGACACAAGATTGTAATAAGCCAAGGCCAAAGTTAAAAAAAAAAAAAAAAAAAAAAAAAAAAAAAAAAAAAAAAAAAAAAAAAAAAAAAAAAAAAAAAAAAAAGCCAGGTAAAAAGGCCAAACGTAATAAGTTAACGTACTGTTGCTGAGACTTCTGACCATAACATTATTTGAAATTTCTATTCCGTGGTGGTCTGTCTCAGGCTTGATGACTCTTCACTTTGGTCTTGTTCAAAAATACATTTTGTTTTATTGAATTTTGTGTGTATGAGAGTTTTCCCTGCATTTATGTCTGTGTACTGCATGCACACATAGTGCCCTTGGTTAGGTCTCAGGGACCCCAGGGAAATGACTGAGGTGCCTATTTAACATATGAAAACAGATGCTGACCTCCAGGTTCTCCCTATGTCCCTCAATCTCTACCTGAGGCAAGACACTCATGATTGGCATATGAGCCTCCACACTAAACTTCTCCAGTCCAGGGGCTATACTGTCCTATCCCAGCCATTTGGGTTATCTGTTTTTTTTTTTTTTTTTTTTTTTTCTTTGGTATACTCTGTTGGCCAGTCTCTTAGCCCAGGCTGCTCCTCTTAGTCAGCAGCTGTGCTTTCTTTTCCCCTCCCCCATCTCCTCACATGGCCCAGGGTCATGTTCATTCTGGACTCTCCCAGATGTCCCTGTCTCCCTTTTACCTAGAATAAACTTTCTCCTCCACCATACCTAGGAGCACTCATGTATTGTCCTTTTTACCATTGAAGATCAGAAGAGGGCATTGGAACTGGAGTTATAGGCAATGGTGAGCTATAAAGAAGATGCTGGAACTGATCCAGGTCTTCTACGAGAGCAACAACGTGCTCTGAACTTCTAAGGCATCTCTCCAAGCCCAGAGAGAAAAGAAAATTAAAGTGAATGCCATTTCTGTTAAGTCACTGAGAAGGTGATAAGACATTTATTTTCCTTGTTGAGAGTTTCGTTTTTCTGAGGAACATCAAAATAATAATACTGTATTATTATTATATAATATATACTGTGATATTGTTGGCTTTAGCAACCAGATATTAGTTGAGTGTCCTCTATGACCCACTAAAGGCAGTGGACATGTCTTCCACTCGTACTTTAACATGTCCACAGCCAGCCCAAGCCTGTGTTCTAACACACTTTAGGAATATAACCTTTAACAAGATCTTCTTGACTCAGGAATGTCACATAGCTAGAGACACTGGGCCAGCTTCCTAAGGCTGCAATTGTAAATACCCCCAACAGCCCTCACCTTACAAGACTTTTATGCAAATATTTTAACATTCCCTACCCAGTAAAGCCTTTGTTTACACAAAGGCCCTTGCTGCATTTCAGGAATTTGATGGCCTGGAGCACTGGTGCTCTTCCCACTCAGCAGTGACCCCTTTCTCCTTCATTTCCTGAGCCCTAATTCCTTTCAGATCAGCCACAACTGAGTCAGACTGTGAAGTCTGCTTCCAGCCTAAGGAGAAAGACATTGTCACCCCCTGAGTCAGAGTCAAAACTAAGTGCATTTCATATCGCGCTCACTCTTCCCAGCATGCCCTCTTGATCAAGAGTGCTTTGCCTTCTCCGGACTCATCTGTTTGAGTGACGGTCGGTCTCTTTCTTGGTGACCCCAAACCTATTTCTAACATCTCTATGAATTTATTACAGTTGCTTATCCTACACAGCCAAAGTAGC
Organism: Sigmodon hispidus; assembly: GCA_004025045.1. Lineage (NCBI taxonomy): Eukaryota > Metazoa > Chordata > Mammalia > Rodentia > Cricetidae > Sigmodon > Sigmodon hispidus. The sequence continues at coordinate 91,273 of PVIH01006211.1, read as the reverse complement.
AAAAAAGAACTGTCTCACGCCTGAAAGGTTAAAAACCTAGTAGTTGTTAATCCTAAGGAAGCCAAGCACCTCTGCAGTCCCAATCTTGTGATTAGGGCGTGGAGCATTTCTGGAGAAACAGGGAAAATGCTGGTTCTGATGTCAGTGAAGGAATCAGTTAACGCTGTGGTATGAGGGAAGGGTTAGGGAGTAAAGGGTGAATAGTCTCCCTACTGTAAACTCCTTTTCTATCTGAACTGCTATTAGAAAAGGTGCCGTCCACATTAACTAGGGCAATCAAAGATAATTCCTCACTTAAGGCATAAAGTCCAGGTGGTTCTAAGTTGTACCCAGCCAGCACACCAGCACTGTATCAGGAATCACTTTGATATAAACCATTGTGCCCTTTTCAATGAGATTAGAAAAAAAAGCAAGCCGACAACCCCCCCCCACAATAGGTTGTTGCTCATTCTTTCCCCATTAGAAATCACAGTTTGAATTGTCTAACGTGATGTTACCTTGTAGATGTTCAGCTCAAAATATTTGATATCTTTGCATCCCATAGAAGGTTTTTATTAGTAGTAACTTAAGTAGAGTGGTCATTAATAAGATAACTATAATAAAGGGTTCTCTACTTTCATTTGTAAAATAAATACCAAAATATGCAAATTCTAGTAGTGAAGAAACAGAAATGTTACTCACATAGTAATTTTGTTTTTACTTTTAATGTATTTTTAGAAACACAAAAAACTCATATGTGAATATCACTTGAAAAGTAACATTTAATTCTGCTAAATATGCAGCAGAAAGTTGAGTCAATGTTCTGATAAGGATTTAAACTGAGACTGCTTGGAAACAAAATGAAGCGACTCAGTTTCCACCTGAATAGAGAACAGATGTTAGATTTGAATATTCAATAACCAGAAGGCAGAAAGAGGGGTTTTGTGTGTGTGTGTGTGTGTGTTTGTTGTTTTGGGTTTTTTTTTGGGGGGGAGTTCTTTCAGATAATTATGCTAATTAAAATTAGAACTTCCACCATTAAAATTACCTGCAGTTGTATGGCTCTCACTGCTAAGGTTGGTGTACAAAGAAAATATTCCACCAGAGGGTACCAGGAATTGTTTATGACTGACACACCCACACAATGCTGTCACTTCAGAAAGGCAGCAGACGGCATAACTAATAAAGTTATTGTGTGCTCGTGAAAGAATAATACCATGTTTGAAGACAGTGTATTAACCCTGTTGTGAAGTATTGATTCTACTCCGAAGTAAAGAAAATGAAGGGGAAAGGGGAACGTGGTTTTAATTCTTCCTCTGTTTGCTCTTGCTCGTCTCATCCCATTTCAATTTACACCTATCTTGGAGAACACTGAAAGTGTGTCATCTAGCCTCAAAGGCAGTTTAATTTTCCTACACACTTTGGTAACAATTTGATGCTTTAAAGAACAGATGTGTAATCTAACTCAAGAAAGTGATGGGTAAAAATATCCAACCTCAACTGGCCATGGACTAAATTTGCTGTTTGCTTTTTTTTTTTTTTTTTTTTTAATAAAAGGAAGAGGGAGACAAGATAACTTGGAAGGAGAGGAGAGAGAGAGAGAGGATGGAGAGGCAGAGAGCTGAACCTTTTTATTGCTACCTTTGAAGATGTCCATAAGCTGTGCCATGACTGTGCCCGAATATTTCTAAAATTCCAAGTTTTAAGTGAGGAGGTTGCATGACATACTTAATGGTCATTAGCAAAAATTATTGGTGCCAGGGCTAGAGAGATGACTCAGCAGTTAAGAGCACTTGCTTTATTTTGTAAAAGTCATGGGTTCAGGTCCCAGCACCCATGTCAGCTCACAATCACATGTAACTTGAATTCCTATCCCCTCCCCTGATCTCCAGGGGCTCTGTCCATGGTGCACATACATATACTCGGAAACACAAACAAAATAGAATAAATAAGTATTACTTTAAAAGATCACTAGGACAATAATACATTTGCAAACATTAACTAATAGTCAAAAACAATGTGCCTTACATATAAAAGCAAGTTCTCCAAAAAGTACATAGTGGGAGATGAAGGATGAAAAAAATTATTTAAATTTTTTTCATTGGAAACAAGAAATTCATGAAACTTTCTATTGAGTCTGCAGAGTTTAAAGTTACAATGAACTAGCGGATCTTTTATCACATTATTATAGCAAAATCAGGATGTGCATGAAAATAATATTTCTATACCGAATATCTCTATATCCATTGCTATGTAACAGGTATAGCATGATATAGCTCATAATATTGTGAAATTAAATTGTATTTCACATAAATAAAAAAGAATGTATAAAGTCTGAAACCTCTAGGATTTTTTAATGAATAAAATCACGACAGGATGGAAGCACTTCACTTTTGCATCGCAGATGATGGACATTTCATGCATCATTTATTAAGCATAAACCAATATTTAAAAATCAGATGAAACCCTTTTCTTTTTCATGGACATCATTTAAAATCATCCTTGTGTGGTGATTTTGTACGTGCAAACTCACTCACCTTTGCTGAGCCTGTTCTTTTAAGAACAGAGCACCTATAATTGAATTCCCATCATTCACTCCTTCTCTTTATTTTATTTAATTTATTTTTTTAATGTTTGCAAATGTATCTTTAAAGACATTTGGCATTTCATCAGCAAAAACAGTAGCTGGAAAAAGGCCTTCCTGTATGCTCTGTCAAGGGAATTACAAGTGTAGGTGGAGTTCTTAATAGACATCCAGGATTCGCTGACAAAGATGTAGGCTTTCATTCTGTTCTTTGTACTTTTTCTCTTTTAATGGAAATGAAGACTGATAGCAGAAGAGGTAAAGGTATAGTTGAAAGTACAATGTTAAAGTATCAACTAACAAATTCATGTATTGTAGGTATTTTTATATCTGATGACAATAGTTAATCTAAGTTTCTTTTCCCAATTGTGTGAGAATCTTTGGGAAGCTGACCCACGATAATAAATTTGTACCATCTTACAAGGCCAAGGAATGCTTGTTTGGGGTGTGTGTGTGTGTGTGTGTGTGTGTGTGTGTGTGTGTGTGTGTTACAAGCCTGTGTGTATATATGGTTGCATATGTGTGGGTATGAACATGTGGAGGGTTCATGTTTGCACGCAGAGGTCCAAAGATGACATGAGTACCTTCTTCAATGGATCTCTACTGTATTTATGGAGATACATAAATTTATGTCTCTTACTGAATCCAGTACTTGCCAATTCCAGTTTGTCTAACTAACCTGTCTGCTCTGGAAATTCTTTGCCTCTGCCTCCCAAGAACTGGAATTAGAGGCTGTCTTGCCTGCCCACCTTTTTTGAAACATCAATTCCTGGGGATCCAAACTCTGATTCTAACATTTGTGTAGCAATTGCTTTATCAACTGAGCCATCTCCCCAACTACAGTATACATTATACTTTCCTAGGTCTGTTACTGGTAACTGGCTATGTGCCTTTCCCCACATTTCTAATATTAGTAAAATGTTTATTTCCTAAATGTCCTATCTGGTGGGAACAAAAAAAAAAAAAAAAAAAAAAAAAAAAAAAAAAAAAAAAAAAAAAAAAAAAAAAAAAAAGAAAAAAAAAAAAAAAAAAAAAAAAAAAAAAAAAAAAAAAAAAAAAGA
>PVIH01006211.1:0-87549 GCA_004025045.1 Sigmodon hispidus | reverse complement strand
CATCCCTGGTAGGCTCGATTGAACATACAACAAATGGACATTATAAAGCTGTCAACGTTTGCTGTGTTTGATTCATGCTTAATTAAAAATCACAGCAATAAAGAAGCGAAGCAGGCCTCACCTGTCAAAGCCAGCATTCATTTTAAAGTAACTTTTTAAATTTTAAAATGACATCATATTTCTTGTGGTAATTTGGGGAAATGGGTTTCATTTCAGAAGGGCAGATTGAACTCTCCTGTTTATTTCCACTCTAGAAATGAAAGTGATGAAAAGTATTGCTAATAAAAGAATAAACCTGCAAGGACAAAGAGAATTAGGAAGAAGACAGCAGCAGGTGAGAGATGTGAGCAAAATTTTGGAAGAGGAAAAGCAGATGGAGGAGTGGTAATCTAATTGGGAGAGCAAGATGAAATTGAAGGCCTGCAAAGGAGACTATTAAGAAGTAGCTGGCTAAGTCACCCTTCAGGAGCTTGGATGGGCTTCCAGTGAAAAAATGTGTCTTGGAATCCACTGACCCTACAGATTGCTTCTCCCATCTTAGCAGAAGACACCAAGCTAGGCAGGCATATTGAGACGTTGGTTTAAAGTAAGAAGTTGCTTAAATGAAAACCTATATTGAGCAGTTATAACTCCCACCCCACTAAACACCTACTCTCTACTGTCAGTGTCCAAAATGACTCCAACAAGTTATGAGTCCAACAAGACAAAACTGTCAATTTACCCCAAGCAGACTGAATGGTAATGCTTGTTTTCCCAAGCCCTCTTTAGCTTTTGACATTTGCAGATTTTAAACTAGTTATCTTGGACCCTGGGAAATGACTCAGTGGAATAAATCCTGGCTGTACAAATCTGAAGACATATGTTTGGACCCCCAAGACCCATGTAACAAAGTTAACTGTGGCAGTACATGACTGAATTTCCAGAGCTGCAATGTCAAGACAGGAGGATCCTGGGGTCTCAGTGACAATCAGTCTAACCAACCAATGAGCTCCAGGTTCATTGAGAGAACTTGTCCCAAACTATAAGGTGAAGAGAAAAAGAGAAAGATACTTAACCTTGACCTTGGTCTCCACATACGTGAGTATAAATACCCATACAGATATGTGACCACACATCCATACCCCCAAACTAGTCATCTTTTCAAGAGGGATGAAGATTGTTCACTTAACCTTGCCCATTTTTCTTTGATTAGTAATGGCACGAGAAATTTTTTTCTGCTTTAATAATTTCAATACATTCTTTGATGTTCTTTGGCCCTTAAGTGTATTAATCATCATTGCAAGGGTCCTCCCAAAGCTTCAGTTTTTGTTTTGTCTAATTTTTTGACTGCTAACAAAGCAAACACAAAAAGCAGAACAATGGATTCTAACCAAAAAAATTATAAAAAGAACAAAGTTAGAAGGTTTATATGGTCTTTCATGATTTCCAGACAATGTAAGGGCACAGAAATCAACCAGTGTGATCATGGCATATAGACAGAAGGCCATCCCAGGAAAGAATGTCAATTCAAGAACGTGCTGGCAAAGATGTCAGGAAATTCCTAATGAAAGTTCATTCTCATTATCTAACAGTGGTACAGCTGCAAGTCCACCTGAACCTCTGAACATCTGAACCTCAATTCATACCTCATCAAGGAAACCAAAATGAATGACAACCCCACAGCATATCACTGTTAAGCCTGCAAGATCACAGAAACAAAGAGAGACTTCTCTGCAAAGATTATACTCAAGATACAAGAGCCAGTGAGATACCTCAGCAAGTAGAAGTGATTGCTGTGGAGCCTAACGGCCTGGGGTTGATCTCCACAACTTAAAGGTAGCAGATTGTCCTGGTGCGCATGTGTACACCCACATGCACACACACACACACACACACACACACACACACACACACAAAATGATTACATGTTGTCCCCCGCCCCAGATTTTTGGAACATTATTTTTCTTCCACCTTTTTTTTTTTTTTTTCCTTTTGCAAATGAGTCTGCAGATCAGGTCAGGACCACTTAGTGGTGGCTCCAACCCACTCGGTGGCCTGAGCTATAGGAGCTGCTGACCAGTTCTCTGTGGTTGGCTAGATACTCCAGTCTTCAGTAGGGAACTGCTGGTTAGGTACAGAGGGCATCTCCATGCCGTCAGACCAGTCTTCCCCTCTGGCTGAGCAGCAGTGACTTCAGGAGATGTTGCAGTCTGTTTACCCTGAAGTTCCTCTTAGTCACAGCCTTCTCAGCAGCAGCCTGCTCCTTCTTGTCAATCTCCTCTGCGTCTCTGTAGAAGTAAAGATCATGCATAACCTCCTATGGGCACTTACAGTAGATAGTGCCACCAATGTGGAGTGCTTCTGTGGCTAGCATCCACTACATCAACTGAATGAGCTCCCTTGTTGCGTGGGATGGTAACTTCTATGCAGCAAAGAGGAGAGTCTGTGTTACACTGAATAATGATGGGCAGATTAACACAAGACTCCTCTGTGAAGGGGTGGTGGTCACCTCTGGAATCAGTCACCTCTAGAAGCTGTGGATGCCTGAAGGCTGCTTGGATCTGCTTAGAGAATGTCCCTGGTGTGAAGCAGCCAGCAATTGGGGTGGCTTCAGTGGCAGCACTGAACTTCAGCACAGCTACCTGTCCAGTGTTCCTGGAGATAATGGGGACATCAGCAGGATACTCAATAACAATAATAGTCCACACTGCAAGCAACAGCTTCTCCCAGGTCCTCTTTGGATTTATGATGTTCGATCACTTTTCCTTTCATAGATCTGAAACTCAAAGTTGGTGCCACCTAAATGGGTTCCCTCTCCAAGGAAATTGAGGATATCTTCCTCCTTCATCTGCACAAGAAACCAAGGACTCCAGAAACTGTGAAAATTTCCCTTTAGGTTACAAGTGTGATTATGAACAATGCCCAGGGGCTGAAGAAATAGCTCAGCAGTTAAGAGCACTCATTGTTCTTCTGAAAGGACCCAGGTTCAATTCTCAGCACCTACATGACAGCTCACAACTGTCTGTAACTCCAGTTCCAGGGTATCCTGATGTGAGATGACTTTCTGTACACTGTAAATATACTGCATTATTCGTTAATAAAGAAACTGTTTTGGCCTATGGTGAGGCAGCTTAGAGGCAGGTGGGAAATTCAAGCAGAGAAAAAGACAAAGAAGGGCAGAGTCTAGGAGAATCTATAGGCTGCCCCTCAAGAAAGCAAAATGTAATGGAACACAGGTACAGCCACAGAGCCACATGGCAATATGTAGTTGTTGATGAGCCTGAGCCATAGTCCAAAGAGTTTGTAATTAATATAAACCTTTGTGTGATTACCTGGGACTAAGAGGCTGCAGGACTACAGGTTTAGACCTTGGGGCTAGGCTGGCTCAGAAACCCAGGCTACAAATGGCTCCCACCATTAGCCAGTTAAAATGCTTTAAAAAGATTCTAATGGCACAGAAACAAAGCCACACTAGGCTTCCTAGTCTTAGAGACATGTCTCCCAGCAGATGCCTGCAGAATGTTGCAGGCTGCCAGCTGCCATGGCCTAAGCTGGACTGCCAGTTTCCACAGTTTCTCCCATGGGTTGCTGTGGTGATACACTGCATATGCAATAAAATCAGCCTGGAATATCAAAGAACAGAATTACCCATAGTCAAGCCATGAAGGTCCAAGAGTGGTGACTCATGCCATTAATCCCATCACTCAGGAGATCTTTCTGGATTTCTGTGAGTTCAGGGCCTACAGTAGTAGCTCACACATTTTATCCTAACTCTAGGATTATGACACAGAGTTGAACCCGGAAGTGAAATAGCTGGGCAGGGAAGATATTAAGGCAGAAGGAGGTAGAAATCCAGGCATTCTGTAGAAGTGACCAATCAGGCTGAGGATTCTTGAGGATTCATTTCCCTGTTCAGCCTAAGAAGTTTACTGGGTGCAAATTGATTGTGGTCTGTTTCTTCTCTCTGATATTTCAGCTTTCCCCCAATATCTGATGATTCTGAGTTTTTATTATATGCTATATAGAATAGAATTTGTACAATATTTGGTGCTTAACTTTTGGGGTAGGAATTCACAAAAATGCCACTTGCCAACCAGAGCTACATGTGGCCAGAGTATTTACCAGCTGGCTAGGCTTTCCATTGGCAGTTAGCCTCCAGCCTGAGACAGAGCTTGCTACACTTGTTTCTTCAACAAGCTCATCTGGGTAAAATCTTTGGAAAGTGGCCTCCTTTTCCTGGTGGGTTGTGGTTTTTTTTCTCTTTTTAGACCCCCTTCTTGGGCTGCTACCATTTCACAATCATCTGAATTGTCATCATGGACAAAAAGTTTCATGAGTAAATTGGATTTTCTTACAAAGGGAATTGATTTAAGGCAGAGAGAGAACATCTTCCCATAGTAAAAAATGAAAAGAGAAGCATAATGGAAGGTGGTTAGTCTTTCTTTGATATTTCTCTAGATGATTTGAAACTGGAACCAGTAAAGGAGAAGATAAATAATGTAAATGGATTATGATCATAATATTTATTATGAACGTTGTTTATTTCTATTTTATTATTTAAGCAGTCAGTTAATGTGAATCTCAAGAAGAAAGTCTTAGCAAAGCCTGTTAAGAAAAAAACATAGAGATATTCAGACCCAGACAGAAGAATTTAAAAAAACTAATCTCAGCTTTGTCTTATAAGATTACACAAAAACAGCCTAAGGCTTTCAAACAATCAACATTAGTATATGCAGTAACTTTGAGAAAATAGCAAAATGATAAAAAATTGTTCAGAACTTAGTTGGGCTTCAGTATAAAAGTTAGATTTAAGGAGAGTCAAGGAAGCAATTGTCACTTATGGTATGCACCCACCATTTGTAAAAATAAATGTTAAATTCCTGGCCAACATGTAATAAAATTATCTCTAAAGACTGGTCAGATATGGTTAGTGCTGTTTTGGAGGTTGTTCGGCTTTTACACTTGAAGACGTGGTGTAAGGATGAAACTAAAACAATAGAACAAAGGAGCAGAGATAGAGGCATGGAAATCTCCCAAGCCCAACTTCTTGGGGAGGGAGATTTGGCTGATAGAGAAAGACAATCACTATACAATGGAGCATACCCTGGATTTATGCCGAATGGCAGCATTGAATGCATGGGATAGAACTGAAGAAATAGGAAAGAAATTTACAAGCAAAGGAATATTGGATCTACTAGTACCAATATACTCGACAAGGTAAAATCTAACTACTTAACATCTGCATCTCTTTATCTGTTAGAAAAATTAAAGTCACAGTTTAATTATAAATTAAAGCTGGCTTTGGAGTTGTAATGTGGCTCCCTTCTTCTCTAAACCCAAGCATACTTGCTAAAGGAAAATGCAAAAATCTCTCTATCATATCAGAAAAGCCACCTGATATGGGACAGAAGAATAACTAAAAATGAGGAGTTAGTCTATTGTTACTAATCCTAAACCGCATAAATGTTTATATCAAAATTTCTAAGATTATATATATTTTAAACTTTTTCTCATAATATTGATGCTCATACAGAGTATCTAGGGGGAAAAAAGAGGCTTTATCTAGCTCTCTGTACATTGTGTTGGGTTTTAGTCTCTTATCAGTTTTCTGACCTATGGCTCAGACATATTGCTAGCTAGCTTTTTCATCTTATCTCAACCTATTTCCATTAATCTGTGGCTTGGTACCTTTTCTCAGAGCAGCATGGTTGTCTTCTTTCCTCTGCATCTGCTGGTGTCTCCACTGCTATCGCTGGTGTTGTTTCTCTCTGCTGGCATCTCGCTTAAGTCTCTGCTTTTCCTTTTCCCAGAATTGTCTTAGTCTAGTACCCCTGCACATACTTTCTGTCTACCTTCTGGGCAACCAGCTTTTTATTAAACATGTAGGAGGGACAAATATGATCAACATACCAGAACATATATTCCCACAGCAAAATTAGATTCATGGTTCTTGTTTGAAAAAAATAGAAAAAAGAAAGAAGGGGATACAGATATGATAGAATATAGGGGTAGATTATCAAATCTACTTTTTAAAAGAAATTACTAGTTTTAAATATTTTACATTGGATTTGATTTTTTGTATATTGTATACAAATTATGTATATTTATAGAAAGTTGAGATTAATTTTGTTACTGCACACATATATTTCTATTCTTGCTCAAGGTATTTTACCTATACAGATCGTCTAACAATGTAATACAAGTTGCTAGTCCTTGAAAGCTATTATTATCAACTAATTAGTGTACAAAGAAATGCAAGTTTGATTAAGTCCAACTTATAGTCATGTTAATTATGTTTTCAAGGTCAAACAAAAATATATTTTACAAGAACAGGTCTTCAAACACTCCAGGGATCTACAGAATATGGCATTTAAAATGATTTAATTACACAGGTTCTTATTATTTTTATGACATTGAGACGTCTGCTTTTGGCAGCACCAATATACTTCAGAGAGGATGATGGGTATCAAGAAAAATTCATATGAAATTGATGTTCTTTGTGGCAAAAGTTAGCCACTGAGCAAGAAAGTGCCTGTGCCTCTACTGATGACAGTATAATTTCTAAAATGGCCAAGCAGAATACACACAAAAGAACTGCTGAGCCTTGCCAGGACAAGGTAGGAAGGTCTTTAAGAATATTCTGCTTCACAGACAAGTCTGTCAGATATTCTGGGCCTGTAGACCTAAGATGGATGCTTCAGTGATACCGAAGAATCTTGGGTGACTCTCCAGGCAGCCAGCTATTTCATTTTTCACATGTTTTGGAAGTTGCTTACTTGCACATTGTGTTTACTTAGTTAATATTATTTCCTTTTTGGGTTTCTGAGGGAATTAGAGATGAGACAGTTTTAGTTATAGTTTTCTAGTGAAAGTTTTAGAAAAGAAATTCACTTATAGGCTAATGTGTATAAGTTTGAGAGACATCAAAAAATAATTTTCTGTTAGTAATGCAAGTTAGATAAAAATTGAATTAGGTAAAATCCTTTGAGCTCACCAAAATACTATAAATAATGGAATATTTTCTTTGAATTTGTCAATTGCTAATGGACAAATTGTTATTATATTACTCATGTAATTATTACTTGTATATATTATATATAATTATTGTACCTATTGTATATAGTTTTTCTTATGTTACAACCTTTTTTACTTAGATACAAAAGGGGATATGTGGTAATATATTATACATTTAATAGAATCAGCCTGGAATATCAGAGAACAGAATTACCCATAGTCAAGCCATGAAGGTTCAAGAGTGGTGACTCATGGCATTAATCCCATCACTCAGGAGTTCTTTCTGGATTTCTGTGAGTTCAAGGCCTAACAGGCAAGCAGTAGTAGCTCACACATTTAATCCAAACTCTAGGATTATGACACAGAATTAAACCTGGAAGTGAAACAGCTGGGCAGGGAAGATATTAAGGCAGGAGGAGGTAGAGATTCAGGCATTCTGTAGAAGTGACCAATCAGGCTGAGGATTCTTGAGGATTCATTTCCCTGTTCAGCCTAAGAGGTTGACTGGGTGCAAATTGACTGTGGTCTGTTTTGTCTCTCTGGTATTCCAGCTTTCTCCCATTATCTGGCTCTGGGTTTTCATTATATACTAACTAGAATTTGTGCAATAGGCTATATATTCTAGCCATTGCTTGAGAGTTTAGGAGCACAGCATGAACTTCAAAACACAGCTTGCTGGTACTTAACACTGCTTCCTAGAATTAAAAATGGAAGCCTGACTCATTGTACCTCTGCCATGTTGAAAAACCAAGCAGGGTGACATCAGCAGTGCTCTAGTCTTCGATACACAGTTTAGCAACTTAAAAACTCTCTTGGTTAAAAAAAAAAAAGATTAAAGATACACAGTAAAAGAGATTCAGATTGAGAAAACCTCTAAACAGGTTACAAAGTGTATAAAATGTACATAGACTTGGGAGAGAAAAGACAAAGGTAGAGAAAGTCCTTTAAAAAAGAAATAAAGTGATAAAAATATAATAAGCCATGTAAAGATGGAAAATACACAGTCTGGATTATGTATATTATTGTGTTTTCTTTAATTTTTTTTAACTATTAATAAGCTAACTGCAGAAAGACAGTTGTTTGTAAAGGCTTATAAGTTAAACCAACACATATATTTTAAAGGTATCTTCACTTTACTATTCAAGTCTGAGGATATGTTGCTTTGGACCAAATGTTTACTTTTGTTTCCATATAAAATGAGATTGCTTTCAGGCTGCTATGGGTTACTTTCAGGTTGTGGGCTGCTTCCAGGCTGATATGGTCTAATTAAGGATGACTCCCCTGAAAAATCTCTGCTAGGAAGACATGGTCATATCAACTTCAAGGCTGCTGACTAAGATGATCCAGGTTTAGGGTCCCTCAAAGATTACCAGCTCCCCTAATCATCAGGAATTCGCCTAGAAAATTATGCTAATATTTTTAAAATATAGATTATGAATATTTATCTTTGTTTAGAGGGCTTGGTTATTTATTGGTCATAGTCAATCTCTTTTAAAAAAAGAAAAGGGGATGTAGATATAATAGGATAAAAAGTTAGATTAATGAATCTACTTTTAAAAGCAGCTACTTGTTTTAAGTACTTTACATTAATCTGGATTTTAGTTTAATGATACAAATATAAGGGTTTTTTGCACTATATATACATGTCTGTTCTTCTTTAAGATGTTATGCTTATGTAAATCCTTTAATATTATAATGTATAATTAAGAAATACATATTAATAGTTAATCATCTATGATAATCATACTTACAATCATATTAGTTAAGGTTTTTAAACATACAAAGATATATTTCAATTAGGTAAGTAATCTTCAAACACTTGAAAGACCTATAGAATATGATATTTAAAATATTTTAAGAACTTAGACTTTTCTGGACAATGAGATATGTCTGCTCCTGGCAGCATCAATGCAATTTTAGAGAATGATGGGCATCAAAAAAACTCCATGTGGAGTTTACTTTATTTGTGGCAAAGATTGGCCACTGGGCAAGAGACTGTTTTCTGCCTTGACTGTTTTACTATATGCTGTATAAAATATATGTGCATGATTCATAGGAAAGCGACCTCTGGAGCTTTGCTAGATCAAGCTAAGATGGTTCTTCAGGTTCCTGCTTCACAGAGAAAATTGCCAAACATTCTACAGGACATAAGAAGAAGCTACTGGCAAACCTTGGCAAAATGGACTCAACAGTTCTTCAAATTTCCTGCTACACTAAGTAGTCTGCCAGAGACTCTGGGCCTGTAAATGACTATCCAGGTAGCCAGATGTCTCTGTTATTTCTAGAATTTGGAGGTTGCTTGAAATGTACATCCTGTTTACCCAGGTAATATTATATTCTTCTGTGGTCTTTGATGGAGTTGAAGATTAGACATAAAAGACAAATTGGATATGAAACTTTGGACTCACAATGGGAAGGTAGATGATATTTTCATTAAGTTTACTAAATACAAATAGACTAGATATTATAACAAAATTATTTTTCATTAACTGTTTTGTTATATGTGACTTCACTGTTAAAATTGAAACCTTCCTTTTTGGTTAGACAGAAAAGAGGAAGTGGGAGCTGGAGAGATAGCTCAGCAGTTAAGAGCACTGACTGCTCTTCTAGAGGGCCAGGGTTCAATTCCCAGCACCAACATGGCAGCTTACAACTGTCTGTAGTTATAGTTCCCAGTTCCAGATAAACACCAAGGCAAATATAATAAATAAAGCTTTTTTTTGTTTGTTTGTTTTTTGCTTTTGTTTTTTTGTTTTGTTTTTGTTTTTGCTTTTGTTTTTTTAAAAAGGGGAAGTAATGTTGGATGTCTTTTTGTAAGCTGTGAATAGACTTTATCATTGATTAATAAAGAAACTGTTTGGCAAAGAAACTCTAAGGCAGCTTGGAGGCAGGCAGACAATCCAAGCACTGATAAATGAGGAGGGCAGAGTCAGAAGGAGACATGATTCAGCCATCCAAGAAGCAAGATGTAAAAGTGCAGGTAAGCCACTAGCCAAGTAGCAATGCACAGATTAATGAAAATGGGTAAAGTTGCAAGAGCTAGTGGGTAATGAGCTGAGCCATAAGCCAATCCATTTGTAATTAATATAAGCCTTTGAGTGATTTCTTGGAGCTAAGAGGCTCTGGGACTATGGGTCTGGACCTTGGAGCTAGGCTGGGCCAGAAACTCAGGCTACAGTATCCAACAAGATATACATGCAGCCAAAACACCAATGTATATAAATAAAAATTTTAAAAAACCTCAATGTCCTAAATATAATGTCTTTAGTGAAAAAAAGCAAGAAGAGTAACTATAGCATGACGCCATGAGACAAATGTTAGTTTGATCTGATGGTTAAGGCTACAGTCACAGTGGTAAGGGAACTTGATAATAAGAATGTTTGCTGTGGTATAATGAAAATGGAACTTTGCCATTGCATCTTCCAGCCCTGTGGCCATTTATCTTAGTTTCTCTGTAAATACAAAATGGTTCTAAAATATAGTCTTCTTGTGAAAAACTGAATAACAATTTTATCAAATGAAAGCATATAAAATTAATATTTCATAAAGACTCTCAAGAGCATTACCAATTAAATAACAAATTAAATCATGATTAGATGCAACTGTACCTTGAATTTCTCTAAGAGAAAGACTGACCTCACCAAGTGTTGACATAGACATGGAGTAAGTAGACTCTCAGATTTCTGACAGAATTTCACAAACTACTCTGAAAAACAAAGCGTCAAGCTCTTGAAAAGGAAATGTGTGCCTATGATATGGTCCATTTACCATACCCCTAGGCACTGGCTTGAGAAAAATGAAAACATATTCTTATAAAAATATTTGCAGTGCCTTTATTCATAATACAGAGAACTGGAATACAGTCAAGCTGATTTATGAACAAGTGCACATGTCAAATAGTGTCTTTGGATTAAGTAAATGGTTCACCACAGTTCAGTCCCCATTGCCCATATTGGTTGGCTCACAATTGCCTAGAATTCCAGCTCCAGGGGATCTGGCCTCCTCAGGTACCTGCATGTATATGGTACATGTAAACTCATGTAGACAACCACCTATATAAGTATAAATAAATATTTTTAAAAAGTTGTCTTATCTATACAATGTAATCTCATTATAAAATAAAATTTGCTAGTAGCATGAATGGACCTCTGTTGTAAATGATTTCTGACCCCGTAAGGGCCAGAGGTTCAACCTGCTCGCAACCCCCCCCCCCGAGTGATTCAGACACTTATATTAATTTCATTAATTTCATCCCATTTGGCCTATGTCTTAGGCACATTGCTATCTAGCTCTTTCATCTTAATTCAACCCAATATTAATTATATTAATTAATTATATTAATCTGTTCTGCCATGTGCCCCGTGGCCCCTAGCTCAGCTGAGTCCCTTACATGTTTCTTCTTTGGCATCTAGAAGGAGTCTTCCTGACTTCGTATTCCTTCTACCTGAACCTCAATTTCCCTGCCTATTCCTTCTACGGTGCCCTGCCATGGCCAAAACACTTTTTTTATTTAAAGAATAGTTTTCACAGCATACAGACAAACATTCTTACCACAGACCTCTCAATAATTATAGTGAATTAATGAAGCCATTTAAAAACAAAGAAAAAACTGTTATGTATATATTATATATTTATACCTCTATATAATTATACTAATTTATTAATTCTATACTTTAAAGTTGTACAGTTTAGTGAAAGATATTTTCATCCTTCTGACTTGATCTAGAGATTTTACCAAATTAATATAATATTTACTTATATTTTTTACATTAATAACAAATGTCATTAATATGCATCTTTTTCTAATTGTTATATAACCATGTCATTTGACCTAGTGCTTTCACAGTCCAGCATTCTCACAATAAAGATAAAGTCCATGCAACTGTTTTGGTTAGAGAAGTATGCATGGAAATGACGTACATATGGAGTAAGACAGCACTGTATTTAATACTTGATCTTAGCCAAAAGGCTTGGAATTGACACATAGTATTTTAAGAGAAGGGCTTCACATGTATACAAGTTTATTAAGTGTAATATTGCTTTAAGGAAGAAAGGAATTATTTTAAGGAATTGGGGGAAGAACTAAAGAATGAATAAAAATAAGGAGGAAGAAGGAAAAAAGAAAGGGAGAAAGGGAAGGAAGATATAAAAGAAGGGGAAGGCGGGACGGAAGAGGAAGAAGGGGGGGAGGAAAATGAGCTGAGGGAGGGAGAACAATGGGAAGGGAGGAGCCATCCTCCCCATACCAAAATTTTTACATGCTAGTATCAATAACTTGAACTTCTGAAATTCCTTGCACAAAATACGAAATGTTTTATTTTAGGATCAAAGAAAAGAAATACAAATAAATACTCAGTATATGTATGAGATATGGCCCTAAATGGGAGTTAAATGGACCAGGACAGTAAACAATTACATGACTCACAGAGCAGGGTGGCAGAGCAGTAAGTACCATCCATCAAAAACTTTGAAAACAGTTGATTACCATAAAGAATCATAGAACTCTGAGAAGTCAGTACACAGCATCAGGCTTCTGAATTCCGCGATGTGTTAGCAAAATGAAACCCCTACGTTGAAGTAAATTCATCTCAAATTTAGCATTCTCTTTCCTGCTATGAAAAAGATTGGCTTTCTGTTTGTGTTTCAATTCATACTTCTCTTGGACAGTGAATTTTTTTTTTTTTTCCTCTAACTGAAATAATCTGTATTTTGCTTTTTAAAATGTCTTAGTTAGGGGTTTCTATTGCTGTGATGAAACACCATGACCCACAAAGACCTGAGGAGGAAAGAGGTTACTTTAGCTTACACAGTCTATCTCCGAGGAAAGGCAGAGCAGGAATTCAAACAGGGCAGGAACCTGGGGACAGGAGCTGAGAACGAATCCATGGAGGTATGCTCTTCACTAGCTTGTTCCTTATGGCTTGCTCAGCCTCGTTTCTTCTTTCATGCTGGACCATCTGCCCAAGAGTGGGGCCCTCCCATACCAATCATTAATCAAGAAAACACACTACAGGCATTCCTATGGGTAAATCTTACAAAGGCAATTTCTAAATTGAGGGTCCCTCTTCCCAAAGGACTCTAGCATGTGTCTCAAGGACATAAAACTAACAGAAAGCAGTTCCCAAGAGGTTCTGAACTACCAGTCTCTAACCAATTCTTAAACACAGCTGGTATTTTAAAGTGGTATAAATTGCCTGAGTTTTAAAATCCTAAAAAGAAGAAAACATACAGTGTTCTGAGTATCGTTGAAGGAGATCCAGGGCTTTGGTCTCTTTCCAGAAATCTAGGGAACTGGAATGTATATGCAACTGAAGAACACATGGGTTTAGAATAGAGGTGAAACATAGACTAAAGGTTGTTTGAGCACTGTGTATCAAAGCAATAAGTCATGAATGATAGACACCTTCATGTGGAACCTCTATAGGATTGCCATTGGTAAATTTTAGAAAACCTCTTGGTATCCAAGTAACATTGCATTTCAGATTACAGATGAGGCTTTATCAACCTGTAATTTCAATCCCTTAAAAAGGAAAAAAAAAAAGTAATCAGTGTGGTCTGATGGCTTTTCTAGATTATCTTCACTGTGAAAATGTTACATACATGTATATAACACATTCCTTTGACTTTAAAAGAGTTGATTATATGAAATATGGCTGACAGAAGATCCAATTATCGTCCTTTAATTTTGTTGTTTCAGAATGGCCATGTAGTTTCTAGATTACACTGCACAGCTGTGGAGTTGTGAAAACAATGTTTCTATTTTGTTAATTTTAGAGTAAAAATTATAATTAAACAATAACCAGTCAAACTAATGATTTGGCCATGCAAACTAATACAGGCCTGTAAGCCTTGGAGTTAGGAGGTAGAGATAGGAAGACGCATAGTTCAAGGTTATCTTCAGATATGGCAAATTTTAGGGTAGCCTGGGCTATGAGTGCCCTCAACCCTGCAAATAAAAATAAATAAATAATTTCACAAAATTAATTAATTAATTGGCTTCTAGGAAAACACTGAGCAAAAGATGATGAAGATGTAGTAATACATGTTAGCTCTTTACTTTGGAGAAAACAACTCTCATGAATTATCGATAACAGTGTGGTCTGTTTCTTCTTGCATATAATGAAATCTTTAGGTCTGAAACTCAGTACACTAGATTAAGTCCCCACTTGATTTTTATCCCAGCAGAAATGTGTTAATAAAATAAAGGCTGCTTCAAATATATTTCATTCTGGACATTTCTATGTGTGGTAGTTAGGACTGGTATGCCTAAGTTTCCTGCTCAAATCAAAATATAAACTTAATTTTTTTTAATGTGGCTGTGTTTGGAATTAATTTCAACATAATAACATTATTTTTTTAATTAAGATGATGTTGCACTTATTGGGCAAGAAATAATTCATGCACTTGTACACACACACAGACACACACACCCACCCACCCAACTAAACTAAGAGACGCAAGTTGTCTTAATCACTGTTCTGTTGCTAGGAAGAGACACCATGACCACCATGACCACAGTAACTCTGACAGAAGAAAACATTGAATTGGAGATTACTTACAATTTCAGAGGTTTTGTCCATTGTCATCATGGTGAGGAGCCTGGTGGCTCACAGGCAGACATGATGCTGAAGATGTTGAGAGTTCTACATCTAGATCACAGGCAGCAGAAAGAGAGTCATTGGGCTTTGCTTGAGCTTTTGAAACCTCAGTGCTCATCCCCAGTGACACACTTCCTCCAGCAAAGCATGGCCTCTTAATCTAATCTCAAGCAGTGCCGTTCCCTGATAATCAAGCATTTAAATATATAAGCCTCTGGGGGCTATTCTTATTCAAACCATCACAGTAACCATAAAGTAACAATGTCATTATCTTTCAGGAATATTGTGTAGTAGGTTCAGATACAACACTTATTCTTCATTACTGCTCCCTCAGACTTTATCCAGGTCATGGTCATGCATGATTTTCTATCTTTGTATGTCAGCCTATGCATGGCATCCTTTCTTTATTTATTATGCCATAGATTATTCTTTGGAGGTGATCAGCTATTGCTCTTCATTGCTAGTAATGTGTGCAATTCATAAATTTGACAACTCCAAGTTCAGTGTATTCAAACACATCCTAGGCACTTGTGACAACAACCCTGGCACATTACATCAGAGCAGCACAGAGGACAGTTTGCCCATGGTATAAAAAGCTCAGGAGAGCTTCACTTGCCATAATGTCCCCACACCCACCTTACCAAGTGTTCAACTCTTCTGTCATCTGCAGTGGACAGTTCTCAACACCCATCCTTCTGGTATCTCTGTTTAGTCTGGGGCATTCTGAGATAGAACAAAATTAGAAATGCTTAACAAGCTTTATCTCTGAAATGTTATGCTCTCACAACACATATTCTCTTCTCTTTGGCCAGAATGTTCCTGCACCTCCAAGTTGTACCCAGATGTTTGGAGATATTTGATTAGCAGGAGTAGTCCCAGTGAATATGTGTGTGGTTTATTTTGAGATGTGTGCTGTGGCTCTGGCTGCTGCTATAAAGCTGTGGGTTGTTCTTTCCTTTTTGCCATAGGAGTTCCTTATAATTTCAGTAAGATTCTCTCTGCAGGAAATAATGTCCTTTAATGCAGATTTCCTGCAGCCATCCACAAATACTTCTCTGTGGGGTTTTATGTTTCAGCCATTTCAATGTACTCATATCACTTTAAAATTCATTTTTACTTACATTCTTATGATTTTTCACCCTGACTAGTAATTTTATCCTTACATAGGTTTTTTTTTTGATCATGTTCTCTCTAAATTTTAAAGCCTGAGAAGTCTGAAGAATAAAGCAAGATTTTTTTTTCTCTTGAACCTCATTTTAATGTAGAATGACATTAAATATGAACATTAATTAAAAGTGATATTCTTCCTCATTGCTAATGTCTTTGACTTTCAAAATAAAACAGACTACTTCCTGGTAATTTACAAGACTCCTTGACTTCAGGTAGAACAATATTCTTATTTGAGTGTCACCAACAAATACATATATTTTTTCCAACCTCTTTACTAGTTCTTAGGTTTAAACTTTTCAATTCCAGCCACAATTCCAATAAACTTTATTGGTATGGAAAGAAATGCAAGCATGGCTAGAATCCATAAATTATGTTTGTGACTTTAGGGCACCAAGTGTCACAGAGGTAATGGAATTTTTTTTCTTACATCTTCATTTTTCATTAAGTGAGAGAAATGGAAGAGGACTCTGTAGCTCAAGAAAGACAAGAAAGTGGGGGAAAATAGAGATTTCTCCATCCAGCTGGTTTCAAAAAAGAGCCAAGAGCAGGAAGCAAATATTTTCTTCCAGAAAATAAATGACATCACAATTTAAAATTTTATTGCAAAGTAAAATTCAAAATATCAGATGACTTTAAACTTTTGTAAAGCTTAAAATTCTACATTGCAATCCCTTTTATAAGAAAAAATTTACACTTTCAAAATCAGCATTTAAAATAGTAAAAGGCATGATTATATATATATACATTTAATTTATTCTTTTACAATTTTATACATATATATGAAACATTCTAGTTACAATTATCCCTCTCCTCTATTTTATAGCCTCTCCTAATGAGTCCTTTCTCCTTCTACCAAGTCTTTATCCTGTATATGAATTAAATGTCTTAAAAATGGGGAAAAAAATTAGCCTTGGCATGGTGAAGACATATGCATTTAATTCCAGAACTTAGAAGGCTGAAATAGGCAACTCTCTGTGAGTTTGAAATACTGAGTTCCTGACCAACCAGGACTACAAAATAGAAAATGATGTGTGTCTGTAAGCATATGCCCATGCAAGTGTTGGCAGAGGACAAAAGTGGGTATAAGATCCCCAGGAGCAGGCATTAGAGACATTTATGTGCTACCTGATGTGGCTGTTGGAAATTGTACTCAGGTCTTCTGAAGAGTGCTCTCAACTACTGAGCCATTTCTCTTGTCCCCAGTTACCTATTTTTCAAAATTGACAAATTAACATAATAAATTATAAGAAAAAAATTAATTACTCAAGTACCTAGCATAGTCTGCATATTTTCTCCACCTTTTTTTGTTGGTCAATGGGCCACTTATTTATATGAAAATAATTACAGTATTTTTTATAGCTAGAATAAAAAATTTTAGTTAATATTTTTAGCATAATAAGTCAAATACATTTTAAATTAATTAGAGCTTAGAATACTCTAAATTCAATTATTGGTGACTTTCCTATGTGGTGGAATCCATAAAACACATCTTTTGATGTGGTGGTTGTTTGTTTTTTGAAATAGGATGTCTTCATAGTTCTGGCTATCCTGGAACTCACTGTTGAGACCAGGCTGGCCTTGAACTCACAGAGATCCACATAACTCTGTCTCTGCCTCCTAAATGCTAGTATTAAAGGCATGCACCACCATACCAAGCAAAACACATGGCTTGTGTAGATTCACAATATTTGTACCCTATAATTACACAATTTCTGTCATTTTTATTTTACATAATTTTGATCAACAAAAGAAAAAAATCACAGTGCATTTGTAATTGTAGAAAATAATTATTATATTCCTGATAGAAGATGATTTTTTGTTTTTAAGTAGTCATCTTTTTCTTAATAATTGTACAGATTCAGTGTTTGGGAAAAATATTTGAGATCCCTTTCTGCCTTATTTCAAGTCTCTTTCCTTTACCACTTGCATGTATCTGATACCAATCACTACATGGCAAGTTCCTGTAGGGATGTATTCTCTAGTTGGTATATCTAGACATTGGGCAAGTTAACACAGGGTGTCCTGGGAAGCCAAGTCTACACTCAATAATGTCCTTCATTAACTGTGGATTCTTCTGCCTTTATACCACAGACGTTTGGAGCTAGAAAAATCTATACTGAGTTTAGAGACACTTTGTCAATTTCAGTGGTTGGCAACACCCCACTTTTTCGCTCATGGATACCAGAAGGATTCCCAATCCCTCTCTCACTTATAACATATAAATTTACTTTCTAGAGGGTAAAATCTCCAGTTGTGAGACACTATAGTAAAAACATATGATAGTTTATTTTGTTAAATGTGTGGGTGGAAAGCACACATGTAGTACACAGATATACATGCAGGAAAAGCACTAATAAATATAGAATGAAGTAATAAGAAAATAAGTTTAAAATGTGTAGGTTCAGAAAAAGACCTGCTCTGCTCTTGTTATATACTGTTTTTATACCAATTTTCTTGAAACTAACCTGCTAAATAGTGGTATAAAGACCACCTATTAAATAAAAGCCAAAGGTATACACTTTACACTGCACAGTAAAGCAATTAAAAACCTGAAACCTTCCAGTATCTTATCAATATTAACTGTAAATTAAGATTCTTAAGAAATGGAAATTTAGTTTAAAAATAATACATAGTGAAATTGTTTTACTAATTTACTTCTGCCTCTGAATCCCATTATGAAGCTTAATGTGAGACAGTAACATTAGTTTGATTCCCAGATAATATGTATTCCCTTTAGTCTACAGTACTCAAGCCATGGAGATAAATCTGAACAAGTATAAAGACTGAACCAGTCTGACTTTCCTATTGCCTCTGAATTCTTCATAATAAAAAGGAAAATTTCTTAATCTTTCCTTAATCAACTTTATTCTTTAAGACAAAAATGTCACCTGGATAAGTTTCAAATGAGTGATCCTCAAACACCACCAGTTAAAATAATAAAGGCGTATTTATTTTTATTTTATGTATATGAATATTTTGCCTTCATGTATCTATGTGAACAATGTGTGTGCAATGTCCATCAGGGCCAGAAGAGAGAGTTTGCCCCCTGGAACTGGAGTTACAGATGGTTATGAGGATCTATGTGGGTACTAGGAAATGAATCTTGATCTCTGGAAGAGAAATAAGTGTTTTTAACCTCTGAGATGTCTCTCCAACCCCTGACATAATACTTCCTTGTAAAAGTCCTTTTCTTTAACACATTAGATTAATAAACTAAGCATTCAATTGACTTAGACATGTTTCTTTGCTGCAATGTGGTACTTCCCAAATGCAATCAACAATGAAGCCATTATCACAGAATGTTATCTCTTGGATGCTAATATTTCTAGGAAAAGCTTTGCTGAATGCTGGCACAGTGATAAGGATATTTAGAAGCTCAGATCTTTACTGTCAAGACTGTTGTGACAAACTCTACTGATATCTTCAAGCCTCCAAAATTGTATTTGCGTAACTAACTGGGATACAAACAAGTTGATCTGATGCATTAGTATATGGTTACAACAAACAGAAACAAAGTATCTTATACATCTTCCTAATGGTTTGTCTTCGTCATTAAGTTGAGTGGATTTAGAATCACCTAGGAGTCACACCTCTCGCCAGGACTGTGAGGCTGTTTGTATGAGGTTTAACTGATCAGGAAGACTCTGAATGTGGGCACCAACACAGTGGACTGAGGTTCTGGGCTGAATTAAAAAAAAAAAAAAAGAAGACAGCCTCATGAGTGGCAACATTCAATTCTTTTACTCCCCATTTGTGAATACAGTGTGACCAGCAGACCTTCAACTACCAGTCAAAAGAAACCTTTCTCCCTTCAGATGCTTTTCCTCAGGTATTTTGTCACAGCAGTGAGAAAAAAAGAGTTAATATTCATGCCTGGCATATGTTTTTTTTTTTTATTAATGTTTGAGTATATGCTTTGAAATAGCCTTATGGAAGCACAGCTCTGAAGTTACAGGAAAGATATTTATATTGACTTAAATTATCTTAGCTTTACTTAATGTGTGTTAACTGATTTCATAGGGAGAGTAGAATCTGCTTAAATTCATAAAAAAATGCTTAATAATTATTTGTAAGAATCTTTTAGCTGTAGAAAAAACTAACAAGTGTGCCTTTTATATTTCTACTTTAGAATAATGTTATTTGAAACAATATTCATGGCAAGGTTCTATACTAAATGGGAGCCATGGTAGCATCTAAATGCTGTTTTACAATTTTCTCCTCTTAATTTTACTGTAATGAATGTAGATTATCTTTATAGTGAGTAAAAATGTTATCTTTCACATTAATATAATAAAACATGTCAATGTCTGATAATGCTTTTGCTCCTTATAGAGGCCATGTCTATTTAGATATTGCTGGACACAGCACCGGTTGCTTTAAAATATAAAAATAATTATAGGCTTTCAAACTCATAGACATCTCAAGAATCATCTTCCTCAAGCTTTCCTGTGAAAACTAAAAAGTTAGATTCCATGGTATATAGGCAGCAGTAAGTCAATAATATGAGTCAGTGTTTTATTCTGTCTTCCAGAGAATTGACCAAAGAAGCACTGAAGTCTAGAGAGATAGCCCAGGGGTCAAGAACACTTACTGGTCTGCCAGAGGATCTGGTTCAATTCCCACACAGTATAGTAAATTACAACCATCTGTAACTCCAGTTTAGGGAATCGGATGCCCTCTTCTGAACTCTGCAGGCACCAGACACACACATGATGAACATCATACACACAGGCAAAATGCTCATAAGTATAAAGTAAAAATGAATCAATCTTAAACATACAAAGGAGTTCTGAGGTTTCTTTCCTTGTTAATTCCATTATCCATTTTTTTCCAGTTATTTCCATGATTTCTCTTTGGAACCCATGTTTTTTCTCTGTCTCTTATGGTGGGCTTTCCGCTGGGGCTGCTGTTCAAGTGTGGAGCAACATGAAGTCTAGGCTCAATCCTCAGTACTCAAAACAAACTCAATGGCCAAAATTCAAATAGCTTTCAGAATGTTTTAAGAGTCCTCACATGACCCTTTCCTTCTTCTGTCATGCTATTCCCAATAGTGGTCTACTTCTTCTCCTTCCCAGAAATGTGTGCTGCCTTTCTGGGAATCTTTAAGCCTTTTTCTCAGTTTTCTGCTACATGTTCCCTATGTCATGTATTCATTTTCTATTTTTCCCTTCTTCTTTACTCTGGCCAACTCCAACTTAGGGTTTCTAGTCTTCTCTGAAGGTTTTACCTTCAGTGTGGAGGTTTTTCTATAAAATTGTCATTCATTAAAACTGCAGTTGTATTTCTTGCAGTTGCATGCCCCACTGGCATATGAGTCAGCCACATCTTATTTTTTTTTTTTTGAACCAAGTTATCATATAATAGTTCTCTGAGTAAATGGTGGCTGAATTACTCTATTCAGCACTGCTTATGCTTAGAAAACAATGATATTAGAAAATAATAATAATTTCAGTTAAGAGGTAAATGACTTAGAGACCTCCTTTTGCAGAAATGTAAGATAAGATTCATAGAAATGTGGCATTTTAGTAGAGTGTTGTTAAATTCAGAACGCATAGGTAATGGGCTATCTTGATACATGGATTGGTCTGTATTAGCAAGGACAATGTAGTCCAGGCTCCACTGAGGAAGTAAAAGCAGATCACTGGGGAATTCTGGGAAAAGACTGGAAAGTAATAGAGAGGGAAAAGTGAGAAAACATGTCAGCAATCCACTGGGATTGGGAGCTCCTAAGACATTTATTCTTCATTGAAAATCAGTCACTAAGTGGCTCCTTTATTATTTTAAGTTAAATACAGTATCTTCAGTATTGACATCAGAATAAATTTCATCCTCCACATTTCAGTAGCAAATCCTGACAACCAAGATCCCAAATTGTCCCCATTAGAAGTGAGAGAAACAGATGGAAGAATAGCAGAGTGAAGATATTTGTCACCTACCCTTGCTAGCAAATGACAGAAATTAATTGCTCCTGCATCTGTGTTTTCACAGCAGGGTATGCGTGTCTTACTCATGCCTGTAGATTTGGTATTTAATCCTTGTCACATACCATTTTCCTTGTCCCCTGTTCTCACCCTTATGTGGTAATATGCTCTTGGAGAGAGGAAGTCACTCTCTTATCATACCTCCATTGCCTCCACATAGAGCATTATATATAGGAAGGAAGGACAGAAGGTGTAGGGATGGCTTGTACCATACTGAATAGGCACTGGGAAGCATGACCCAGAAAAAGGATGTAACTGGATGATGAACTGAATGGAGAATGAGGATTTACAATTAAGGAAGGGAAGATGAGGGTACCGGCCAAGTTGCGCATCCCGACTCAGGATCGCTTGCATTTTCTGTGATTGTTGCAGAGTTCAGAATAGTGCTGCAATTTATATTGGCGTAGTTAGGGACATCTTTTCAGTGTATCCTTTGCTAAGTCATTAGTCTGCTCCCGTGGGCTCTTTGGGAAGCTGATCAGCCACTGCATTGCTACTAGACAAAGCTCTGTGCAGGATCTCTTCACTTAACTCAGGTATCATTTTTCTTTGAGAAATCACGTCTTTAAATCAGAGTCACATAATTGCTTTTTAATAAAGAGGAAGGCTGCAATTTCAAATACCCTGCCTTGTCTCCATAAACATGTGCATTCTCTGATTTGTAGATTCCACACCCAGATTTCTCCTCCACAATTTTGGTGAGCATTTAGAGGACTCAGTCAATCAACTTAATTTCTTTCCCTTGGAAAAATTCAAGGTTAACTCTCAAAATATCAGTGGAGTAGATAAAAACTTAAAAAGGAGAATAATTCTGTGACTTAATGATGAATAATTTTAGAAATCATTCCACCTGCATTTTACCATGACAAATGGTGAGGCAGTCAGCCTAACAGTCAGCTTGTGAAACCTTGGTGTCTTATGATTTTACTTAAGAATTCATTTAGCCTAGGATGCCCTCAAGTTTACTATGTAGATAAGGATGGCCTTGAAGTTCTGGTCTGCCTGCCTCCAACTTCTCAATGCTGGGATAATAGGCCTGCATTACCACTGCCCACTTTATGTGGAGTTAGAACTTGGACTCATAGCACCTTGTCAACTGAGCTATATCTCCAGCTTATCTTTCCAATTTCTTCAAAATGATTTAAGAAGTAAAAAGATAAAATCATTTAATTTGCTTTATGAATGTACAAAAATTATATATTTGTCCTACTGGGATAGTCTGTTAACTGACCAAGGAGACGGCTCTTGAAATATATATATATATCAAAAGTCAAATAGAGTAAGAGGAATTTCAAGATAAAATTGTAAATAAAATCAAAGGGAATGTAACATAAAACAATACAGATTTATAAGTTGAACCAATTATTATGACTGCAAAATTAGACTTGAGTTTCCTAGCAGCCAAAGTAAAAAAGGAAACCCAGATGGTTATACAATTATTCACAAAATATAAATATCCACAGTTAAAAAGAAAAGGCATAATCTATTCACCATATATTCTTTTCTTATACTAAGCCCAATTTTACTTTGGGCAAATATGATTACATTGAAGCTAGTCTTGGTTTGGGGAAGTGAAGTCCAATTAAAAAATTCCTTCTTTTCTGATAATTTTTATATATTACAATATTGTAGCACTAATTATTTCTCCTGAGACACCTATATTCTCTACTTCTTTCTTGTTATCTATTTCCCTCAACTAAAATGTAAAAACTAGGCAGTAGTTTTTCTCTGCAAGCTCCCTGTTGGATAAGCCATGTCCCAATAGTAGCTTAAACCTGTAATGCCCACAGAGACTCCATTTAAAAAAAAAAAATCAAATTGCCTGGGACAAACTGGGGCTAGCTGGCAGCAGATGACCTCAAGTACAGTCTGGGGTCCCAGGGTCTCCATTAAAGGTAATCCTGAGGAAGAAGTGTAGATGCAGTTAGGAGGGAGGGGGAAACCCCAAAGATGAGATCAAAGATGAACAAATGGTCCATGATGTCTTGAAGTTAGATTTAGAGCCCCACTAGTTCCAATAAGAGCACCACCCAATGAGTTATGATGACAAGCCTTAGTGTCTCTTGGTGTAAATAAGTTTGCCATGCCCAGGGAAAATATCTCATCAAACACGTGAAAAATATACAGAGAATTAACAATGTTAAAGCTATAAAGCAAGCAACAAATAAGGAAATTAAAGCATAATCTATACATATAGCATCAGAGTTGATCCTGTATGTTCATGCGTGCCTGTGTGTGTGTGTGAGAGAGAGAGACAGAGATAGAGACAGAGAGACAGAGAAGAGAGACCTGTACTATGTGAGTACATGCACATGTGTGGGTGTT
This sequence comes from Sigmodon hispidus, assembly GCA_004025045.1. Taxonomy (NCBI): domain Eukaryota; kingdom Metazoa; phylum Chordata; class Mammalia; order Rodentia; family Cricetidae; genus Sigmodon; species Sigmodon hispidus. Next base: position 63,482 of record PVIH01006211.1, on the reverse strand, counting down.
TGTATGTGTTTTATGTTAGAGCTAACCAAATGGCCTGATTGAACTGAAGAATGAACGTCCATCTCTGCATCCCAAATGATAGGACTCTAAATATGTTCACCTATCGCCTCCACCTTTTCCATGGGTGCTGGGGATCTGAACTCAGCTTATCATACTTGCACAGCTAACACCTTACCAACTGAGCTTCTATTCACTCAGTCCCAGCATGTTATTTTAAACCTTTCAAGGCTGTATGAGTTCCACTTTTCTATCCTTGTTTTGTGGTTATTATAAGCATTTTTTTTTTCCAGGCAAGATCTACCTATATAGGTCAAGTTGGTTTGAAATTCCTTGATTCACTGATTATCTGGCCTTAGTCTCACTACTGCTGAGACTACATCTGCCCTTTATTATGTCTTGTTCAAATTTATATTTTATGCAACTCAGGACCCCTTGTCCATAGTTGACACTACTATGTGAAAGGGTTGAGCCCTCCCCCATAAAATCCTCAATGAGGAAAGTACTCGACAGATTGGCCTGCCTACAGGTCAATCTTATGGAGGATTTTTGTTTGTTTGTTTTTGAGCAGGGTTGATTAAGGTATGCACCACTACCATCAAACTGGAGGAATTTTCTTAATTGAGAGTCCTTCTTCCTAAGCCACTCTATCTTTTATCAAGTGACATAAAACTAACCAGCACAATAGCTCTACAAAATTAGTATATAATTGTTGACCTTTGTAGCAAAGGAGTTGAATTTAAATCTTATTAACTGTGAATACACAGAAAATTGCAACTGTATTCTGTAAAATCATACAAAGTTGCTATTACACTGTACCTTCATGTAGTTATTCAATTATTTTCTTTTTAATGGTTCCAGTGCTGAGACTTGACATTAGGGTCCAGTGCATGCTAGGCAGCTGGCCTAGCACTGAGCCACAACCCTAGCCCCAGTATATTCTTATGAATCTAAGTCTGGACTTAGAGACAGTATTATGTTTACAGGTGCAAACCATGAAGTTGGAGAGTATAGATTTATGCTTTACCTTTACCACTTAAATGAAATGATTAATATATGTGTGAGAGAGCATTAGTTTTCTCATCTATGAAATTTGTTTACTATTTATAAGATCAAGGCAGTCCAGGAGCATGAGCTTCCTAGTACTATTGTTATAAATCACAACAGACACTGTGGCTTCAAATACACAGGTTCATTCTCTTCTACCTCTGGAGGTCAGAAATCTGAAAAGGACCTGGAGAATGGAAGACTCTTAGGGGACATCAGAAGAGCTGGAGAAGGCCCACCCTGGGATAAAGTTAGAGACTTTCACCTGCAGAGAAGCAAGAATTCCAGCAATCACCAACTTCTTAAGGCTTTTTTCCTTTTCTATGCATAAACCTGCAATTTTCTAGGAATCTTACCAGAAACTCAGTTTACTGAGAAAGGGGGACATGTAGTAACTCCTTGGGCAATGAAGTGGTTGCTGTTCTTCCCTTATCAGATTAAAATTCCATCGAAGGCATAAAGAGAGCCTTCTCACTTATCTCACTCATCATAAGAGGAGGGAGGGAGGGAGAAAAGGGAGTTTCTTAGCAACCTTTTAGAAGTAGCTTCAGAGTGGCCAAAATTGCATATGCTGCTAATGTTGAAACAGTTAATGCTTACTCTCCTTTGACGAGCTCATATCTATACTTGGGTACATCTTTCTTTCCCCTATGCTCCCCTAACCTCCCTTGGTTATGCCATTCTTCTGATTATCTCTCGCCTAACTCTTAATTTATCCTTAATGGAATCCCAAACTCTGCTTCACACACTGGCTACTTTCAATTCTTTTCAGTGTCAAAGCCATGAACCATGGTTTGGCCTGAATGGAGGTCCCTGAAAGATTAGGGGACCCTCTTACAGGGATCACAGCAGTGCTCCATGTCTCTGTCTCATCACTGCCAAGAGCCATGCTGTTGCAGTACAATCATGGAGATCGATGTCTTGACTTGTAGACACTTCTCTTTGCCTTTCCAGCTTCTAGAAGCTGTTCGAATTCCTTGTCCTGTAGTCCTGTCTTTGTTTTCTTTTTTTTTTTTTTAAACTTTATTTATTTATTTATTTGCCTTGGTGTTTGCCTGGAACTGGAACTACAGACAGTTGTTAGCTGCCATGTGGGTGCTGGGAATCGAACCCGGGTCCTCTGGAAGAGCAGACGGTGCTCTTAACCGCTGAGCCATCTCTCCAGCCCCCTGTTTTCTTTCTTTCACCTGCATTTCTTTCTTTTTTATGCCTTTTGTGTGTGTGACTGTGAATACCTGTGGAGGTCAGAGGACAGCTTATGGAATCTATTCTCTTCCTTTGTTATTTGAGTCCTGGGGACTGGACTAAAGTCTTCAGGCTTGGCCGCAAGTGCTTTTACCCACTGAGCCATCATGCAAGCCCCTTTTTTCTGTTACCCAAGACAAATATGTAGTGTTTTATTTTTTCTACTTAATAGTGATGCAACACCCAAATAATGGCTTTTTCTTCTTTTTTGTTTTCTTTTTCAGTTAACTTCATCAGCTCACAGTACAGCATGGTAAATCACAAAGCACCAATCCAAGGAAGGTAATGTCTTTACTACATTACAAAACTTTGGCAAGTCAACACAGTACTCTAAAATAACAAAATGCTATTTTTTGTTGTGAGAGTCATATAATATCTTAGTGCTAATCTTCACTTTAAAAATATCATGTAAGCAGCAAATCCAAACACTGTGGTTTTCAGTAGAGAAAGTTATTTTATACAAAATTAATGTCATTTGAAATTATACAGGTTTGCCTTTTAAAGTGAGTTCCTCATCCAGGAGTTTCTAGTTCACAGCAGCAAAGTAACCTTCTGCAGAGGGTTGCTGGACTCTGTTCTGGGCTGGTCCATAGCCAGGCAGAGTTCCTGTCTGAAAGATTTTAAGATTCTCCCATAAAGAGACATCAATTTCTTCTAATTACTTGAAATAATAATAAATCCCTTTTTAACTGTTCATATAACAGTTCATAACCCGAACCCTCCAGAACAGTCATTTCAAGCCATAGTAACCTCAGATGGTTCCTTTTGCTTTACTCAAAAATCATACAGCCTTACCTTAGATCATTAAAAAGAAAATCTACCTAAATTATATGCATATATATGTACACACACACACACACACACACACACACACACAGGGGGGGTTACGGGGAAGAGAGAGAGAGAGAGAGAGAGAGAGAGAGAGAGAGAGAGAGAGAGAGAGAGTGAGTTTGGAAGTCCCTGGGGGACCTGATGGTGTTCACTGACTTTCAGTCACCTCTTCAACAACGCCACTGCCAAGGTTATCCTCCTAGGCTTTCTCTTGTTGACAGAAAATTATTCAACTGATTCTGCATTAGTTTCAGTTAATGTACCACCCATTTAATTGCTTCAAAGCCTTTGTTATCATTTAAAGATATAGTGTGGACCATGAGTCCTTCATGGTAGCTGAGGAGGCTGTCCCCTTTTGCATTGATGATGACTTCCTAACTCAGAACAGGTTTTTGTGGGTCCTGGAGATGTGGTTTTTATGAAAGTCTTTCTTCTATTGAAACCATATTTGTAAGTGTAACATAAGCAGATATAAATTCCATTTTCTTCTATATAAGATCAACTGTAGAAATGTTGTGGCACACTCAGTGTTGATTCTTGCTTAACCAGTATGAGATCTCACAATGGAAGGCAGTCCCCGGTCTGTGCTTGGAGTCTGTGCGTGTCTGCTCAGCAACACCCCAATACTCATCACTTTCAGGTTTATAGGGTCTAGGGATTTTTGTGTTGTACATTCATAACCATTTTTAAGGGATGGTCAAAGACAGGCTCCAAGTACAGATCTTCAATCTTAATGTTTCTGCCTAGCTGTTCAGTGTCATTTAGTGTCTGGGGACAACACATCCAGAATACCAGTAATGTCCTTTACAAGTATCTCAATTGGTCTGAGCCTCTTAAAGGCAACTGGACTATTCTCAGAGTCCTCTTTGAAGCTCAGCCTTTTTCCAGCTGAATGATAACTTTTGTCATTTACTCTGCCAGAGAAGGGCTTCCTGAATCTAGTCAGTTTCAGGGACTTCCTGAAACAATATGGAGTTGTTTATCTTCCTACTTATGGATCCTTCTCAAATCTTTTGTAAAGTTTATACAAAGTAGCTCAATAGCCATTGAGAAGCAGAAATAATACTAGGGCTTGACTAAATCAAGTCTCTGAGTTCCATCTCTGATTCTCTGTTGGGATTAGTGGAGTTTTAATTGTCAAGTTTCTAAATTGATGATTCCATTATGGTGCCAAACAGATTGCATATGTGCTTCTTGTGCTTCCATGGCTATTTTTCATTTTTCTTTTAAGACAGAGTATTTCTATATAGCTTTGACTGTCTGGGAACTTAACATGTAGACCTGGCTAGCCTCAAACTCACAGAGCTCCACCTGCCTTTGTTTCCTGAGTGAATGGGATTAAAGGTTTGCATTAAATGCCCAGGCTATGGCTATGTCTTATGACTCTGTTTTGGGTTTACTCGGTTTTAGCCAACTGTGGTGCTCTAAATGCATGTTGCTTAATGGTATTAAATAATATATCATATATTTTCATATACTTCATGCTTCTTCCTGCAAAAGTTTTCAAGAAATTTCAAAATTCTTCAATAAAAGAAGAATTCATCCCCAAGATAGACATATCACAATGAGAGATACACATTGGTGGGTCATCAAAACTCCGTAGCTTACCAGGAAGCCTTTTCAAGCAAGAAATTCAAGTTCCAAAAAGGTAATTTATCCAATACATGGATATTATATTATATTTATTAAATTATATTTATTATATATTCCTGCTTGCCACAAGTATCACCTACTCCAAAGGCTTGGTAAAAATTTGTCACCCTTTTAAACTTTTTTCCTATCCCACACATGTTAGAGTGACTTAGTGCTATCCTTTTATTTCTTCACAGTTTGAGGATGAATCTACTCACATGTGTCTGTGGAATATTCGTGTGTGCATGCGTGTGCGTGTGCGTGTGCGTGTGTGTGTATGTGTGTGCTATTTATCTGTTCCCTTTTCCCTCAAGCATCTCATTGCCTCTTATCTATTTATTTTTTTCTGGCTGTTAATCTCAAATGTAAACCACTAATTCTCCCGTATTCCCTATAGGGTAACAAGTACTGTGCTGTGCCCTTAATAAATGCTTGTAAATGACAAAATGAATTCTTCGCCTTGGTTAAAGAGGACTTCTGCATGGAAATGAGCCCCTATGTTTGTGTGTAGGCTCCAATGGTTCATTTTCCTGTCAGACTCCCCCGTTATGAAGGCAGTGGCAGCATCAGCCATGTGAAGGGAGAATTTTTTGCGGAGAACATTTGGTGGATTAGAAAATCCTCCAGAGCTCTGCAAGCATCACAGTTTGTGTTTAGACTTCTATTTCATTCTGTCTCAAGACCAGAATAGGCAGAGTAGAAAGATGGCAAGATTCACAGGCTTCCATATGTGAAGTCAACCCCTAGCCCTCTTCACAAGTAAGTGGGAGGCGGAAAGGGGAAGAATCATTAGAGAATTTCTCAGTTCTGTTAATTCTCATCAGCCTGCAACTTTGCATAGAGACTCCTCCTAAACCCACAAAATGTATTACAGAATGCATGATATATTTAATTAGTTTGAATCCTCTCCTTTCTAGTTTTTCTAAAGTAACAAAGAACATCTCTGGATAACATGTGCATTCAAACTGATTCAAACAGCATTCAATTGGATGCTAATAGCTGGGGTGCTTTAAGGCTCTTTTGAAAGATTTCTTGGTGTGTGTGTGTGTGTGTGTGTGTGTGTGTGTGTGTGTGTGTGTGTGCGCGCGCGTTTGTGTATAGGTATGTCTGTGTATAGGTATGTGAATGGTAGTGTGGATGTTTGCAGAGGCCAGAGATGGAGGTGGAGCTGGATGTTTACAGGCATCTGGGAGATGCTTGATGTGGGTGCTGAAACAGAACTAGTCATCCTTCACCATCTAGGACTGTTTTTCCCTCCAGTTAATTTAGAAAAACAACAACAACAAAAAAAACATTTTCAGTGGCAGGGCATGGAAAGTATTCAACAGTATAAAAATTCAGAAAGAATCAGTCCAGCCTTAACCCCAGCATAATCTTTCATAACATCACTGGACTGTTTTCTGAAAAGGAGAAGTTGTCTCCGGTGAGATTATGCCAGCTCTGGAATTACTGTTCCTGTCCCATTCCTCCATCTCAATCCAATTCACACTTATATGATTGGCTTCCTTTTTGACCCAGGCTTGTTAATTATATCCAGCTGTAGGCAAATTGCTCTTCCAAATTGGCAACTCTGAGCTCTCAAGCTGCTTTTTTTTCCCCCTTTCCCTTGATAAAACCTTTGGAGCATGCATTTTCTTGACTAGTGTCTCTGAAATAATCCCCAGTTATGGATATTTTAAAGATTTCAAGGGATTCACAAAATAACTCTGGGTTTGAATGCAGTGTGCTTCTTTACCTTGATGTTAAACTGCCCAAGAACATCTCCAGGCATTTAAGCAATTTGCCGTCGTTAACGCTTTGTTTCATAGACATTCTGGTGTTGAAACTGAAGTTGTAACAGACCTGGCCACGGTCAGAAAGGGGCTTTTCTGTCCAGTCCAAGGCAGGAACACCAGTGCGGGCAAAAGCTCTCTAGGGACTAGCAAACACTCTCTATTCCCCTTAGGAAATTCCAGGTTCATCCAGCACTTTCTAGTTCAAAAATTCCCAACCTCTTTTTCCCCCTGGGTCTCTGATGATAACACATAAACTATCTTTCTTCTTAATTTTCTTTTGGTTTTTCGAGACAATGTTTCTCTGTGTAACCCTGGCTGTCCTGAATTCACTCTATAGACCAGGCTAGCTTCAAACACAAAGATCCAGCCCTGTTGCTGGATGGGGTTAAAGGTTCATCAACAACACATATACTCCTGCAACAACTTTATTATGAGAAAAACGTACAGTGATTTAGTTTCTTTTTTGCTTTCCAAGGAGGAGGGGAGTAGTCATTCACTTCCACCTACTAGCCCAAGAGGCTGTGCTTGACAAATTGGCACTGGGGATAAGATTTTAGGACCTAGAATTCTTCTGACAAATGAGATAGCCAGAAGAATTTAGTCACAGTTCTAGCCTTATGTTTACTGGCTGTAGAAGTGTGAGCAACTATTTTAATTCTAAGTAGGGGCTGTTTTTAACTAGGTGGGTGGAATTACTGCTACCGGCCATGCCTAATTCACAGGCTTGAAATGAGATTGATGAGTGCACGTGGAATACATTTTGTGAAAGAAAAAGCAGAGCTGAAAATTTACCAGACTGATTATAAATGCCTGCTTTGTGTACATTCACGACCTATTCACTACAGATAGGAAACATTTGGTCTGCTGGGTACAGATTTGCTCAGTTGATAAGATGAAGAAAATAGCATTCAGTAAACAACTATGATAACCCAGGCCCGTGTATTAACTTATACCCATGTAAATCAACAGCACGACAAGAATAGGTATTTCATTTGATTTTCTGAAAAAAAGCAGTTTATTGACCAGGTGTGGTGACTTGTGGCAGAAGCAGGATGATTGCCCAAGTTCAGGTACCCTGTGCTAGAGACCTTATATATTCAAGGCAATATTTCCAAATTCTATTTCCTGTCACCATGGCTGTATCAGCTATTATTGGGTCCCTGTGAGACATCATTGGACAGAGCAACACCAAACAAGAATGATATATTATTGCTCTTGGTTTCAGAGTTTTTTTGAGCCCATCCTTGTAGCCTGAAGTTTTTCTGACCCATCCAGCCCGAGGTCCAGACAAATCTCTCTCACTGTCATTTCTGCAGCTGCTTATAAAATAATTATTCAGAGACTTTTATTAATTGCAAACTTTTTGGCCTATGGATTAGGCTCATTACCAATTAGTTCTTACAACTTTACTGAACCAATTTTTATTAATCTATGCATTGTCACATGGCTTCGGGGCTTTACCCATGTTCCATTACATCATTCTGTGCAGCAGCCTACAGCATCCTTTTGACTCCGCCCTCCTTTGTCTTTATCTCTCTTTGAATTTCTTGCCTGGCTCTAGCCTGCCTCATCATAGGCCAAAAGAACTTCATTATTAACACATGGTAATAATGTACATTCACAGCATACAGAAAGACATCCCATTGTAGTGGGAAAATGTGTAGTTCCAGACACCTAGGTTATGTGGTGGAGATTCTTCATGCAATAATTTACAAAAATCAGAGAAAACAGGCAGGAACCAAGAATGGGCATAATTTACAAAGACCAAGACCTAGTGATTTACATTTGCTGCCCACCCACCTCCTATTGTCTGAAAAATAGCACCCCACAATCTGGGAACTCATTCAGAATATGCTATGGTAGGAGGAGTTTCCCATTCAAATCACAGCAATGATCTTGAGAGATACCCTGCACTAGATTTGAATATATATATATATATATATATATATATATATATATATATATGACTTGGTCTCCAGTCTATAGTACCCCTGGAAGGTGAAAGAAGATTTCGTAGGTAAGAAGGCTTTATGGGAGGAAATCAAATCCTCGAAAAGGAGGGTAGATGGTTGAAGACTAAAGCTTTGAGCCAAAATAAACCTTAAAATTTTTTTTGAAGTTGATTATGTGAACATCATGGTGCCTCATCCTTTTAATTACAGCACTCTGGAAGCAGAGGCAGATAGATCTCTGAGAGTTCCAAGACAGCCAGGATTATATAAGAAAACTTTTGTCTCCCCCTCCCAAGAAAAAAAAAAAAAGCTGATTATTTAAGCTGTTTGTCACAAAGATGGTTTAACTCTTACTCTGTTAGAGTTCCAGGGCCTCAAACTCTGAGAAACCGGTTTTCTCCCTTACCAAACAGAGGTGCAGCACTCAGTTCCAAATTGGCAGTCATGGGAAAAGGTCATATGGTGAAGAAACCTGTTTAGTTTTGCTCAATTCTAAGTTCTACAAACATGCTGACCTCCAGTGCTTATTTTTCAATTACACTTATTTAAATTAAGAAGAACTGGGATTGTATTGAAGTATTTTGCCAAACACAGGTCTTTTAGGATAAAAGTGTTTTTTTCCCAGGCCCTGGTCTTGGAGTCAAATCAAAATTTTTTTTTTCCCCTTGGCTATTTTTATCCTATAGATCTAAGTACATGATTGGAGCTAAAAGGGGTTAAATCCACAAGAATAAAATATATTTCATAATTCAAATGTTGACCCATATATGTAATCTTAGTAGAAGGATAGGTACATGTGAATTCCAAGAAAGAAACAATCAAATAACATCAACAAACCCCCAAATCAAGTAAGCAATATTTTCATATACCATAGCCAATCATGTGCAAAAGAATGTCTCGGGGGGGGGGGAACAAAAAAAAAAGCACAGCTGTAAAAATTAACTAAGCTAAATGAACTGATACTTGAATCAATAGTATTTTCCCCCTTTTGGTGCTGTGGTTATAACCCAGACCTTGAACATGCCAGAAGACTCTTCTGCTACTGAGCTACTTATCAAGTTCCTGTTTTATTATTGATTCTGTTGATTGTTTTAGTAGTCTTTTTTTTTTTTCCTAATGATTTATTTAATTTCATTTTATGTGCATTAGTGTTTTGGCTGCATGTATGTCAAATCATTTGAAGCTGGCTTACAGACAGCTGAGAGCTAGCTGCCTTATAGGTGTTGGGAATTGATCCTGGGTCCTCAGGAAGAGCAGCCAGTGCTCTTAGCTGCGGAGCCACCTCTCCAGCCCCAGTCTTTGTTTTTTGCATGTAGACTTTTGTTATCTGATTGTTTTATTGTAATACATTTCATAGAACACAAACTTTATCTCTTTGAGTGTATCATTTAGTGTCACTAAATATATCCATGGTAGTGCCTTGCAGGCTTCACCAGTAGCCTTCCTTAGGGCTTTATTTATTTATTTATTTATTTTTAGAAATAAAATAAATATAAAATAAGATTAAAAGATCTTATTTATAGTTGTGCGTGTGTGTGTGTGTGTGTGTGTGTGTGTGTGTGTGTGTGTGTGTGCTAGTACATGGGTATCTCTATGTGGCATTGTGAGTGTAGGTGCACCTGGAGTTCAGAAGAGGGTGTCAGGTACCCTGGAACTGGAGTTAGAGGTGGCTTTGAGCCCTCTGACATAGTAAATGGGAACCAACATCTGAGCATCTAGAAGAGCAGTATGGGTTCTGCAGCTCTGAATCACCTTAGAGCACCACCTTCCCAGTCTTTTTCTCTCAATTGAAATTCTATTTTGCTCTCTGTTAGCTTTCCTCAATGTTCAGTCATAAACACTCTTCCCTGTGCAATTTCCTTTTTTTTATAAAATTCAGTTTTGTGTATTATGAGAGCTACCTTATTAAGTAATATGTTCATTACTTGGCCTGTAAGTAGACACTTGATTATTTTCACTTTCCTTTTATGTAAATACCTGAGTGCCTAGAACATTTTTCATATTTTGTGATAGTGTTAGGACAGCAAGTAGAAAAAAGAATATGAACATTTCAGTGATGAAAAAAAATAGAAAAATGCCTAGGCAGGATTTCAAGGGCAGCTTGCTACTTACTGAAGTGATGGTGAGGCCCACTGGTCTACTTTAATTGTGAGCCCTAAGGATAAAAATCAAAATGTTACTACCTTTTTCTGGTTATATTGAGAGGTCATCACTGTTGATTCCTTGTAAGGATTTCCTTCTTTCTCTTCCTTCTCCTCTCCTCTATTTTTTTTTTTGGGGGGGGGGAGGGAGGAGAGGGGTAGATTGCTTCACTCTTTCTCTTGCTTCTTTAAATGTCTGCCGTGAGGCTGGGCTTGCTAAGGCCCAGCACAGTCTTGACTCCTCCATGGGATATGGTCCATCTTGAGAACTTCCAAAACCATTATCTGTATGGTTCCTACTCCATTACACATAAAATAAAATAAATTCTTTATCCTCTGTCCCAGGGAATGGCTATGATAAGAAGTGTGGTACTCTCCACTGTCTAGATCTCCAAAGGGCTTTGTTTGCAAACAAATTGCCAAGTTATGAGCATCTTTCATTTTTCCTGAAAAAATGAATTCATATATGGACAGAGGAGTTTCCTTTGTTTTTTAAAAAGTTCTGCTAAGTCTTCAGAAAGGAAAACTAATAGGCTTTGGTTACCTGTGATCTAGAAAAGCTTCTCAGTGTAAGAAATAGGGGACCCAAGGTATACTCTGCTTCAAGGTATAGGTTAATGAGCTAAGGTACTTCTACATTGTACCCCGAAGGAGGGTGACTGAACTATGTTGAACTGAATTGACAAGTGTTGAGCTGGTTACAAGTACTAATGAGCCAGCCAGATTGGAATTTAATGGAGTTTCTATCCTTAGCAAATAAAAAAGAAACCTACTTTCTACTTCTTGATCTATATGTATAATATATGTACATAGATATGTGTCTGTATGTATCTATATATAGATGGCATACAGTTACTTGCATTTATGTTTCTTGTTCAAAACCTAGTAATACCAGCCTATTTTTATTAAAAAAATATGTGGTTTGGTAAATGGTGAGAATGTTATATTAAATTTAAACTCACTTCATTTTGATTTTTAAAAGGCTAAAGATGTCTGAGTGACTGACAGGTGTCAATCAAGACTATTGTTAGAAGTTGTGTATATGGCATCACAATTCGAAGTAAAAGTTCTGCTTAACTGTGGTCACTCTTATGTCAAATTCTGCAGACATAAATAAAGCAAGCAGCTATACAGCATTGCAAGTTAGGATGGCAATTGGTGAAATCACACCAAGCTTCTAAGGTAGCAAACTGACAGACTTTACTGCCAGTTTAGCACTGGCTTCCTTTAGAGCAATCATGCTGTGATTGTTGTCGGGATAAAGTCCTCTTATTAAATACTTATTCTTAAATAGCTACAAGACAATAAAAATCAAAACAAAACCCCAAACCAGTTCTACTCCACCAGGCTAGGCGAAGGCAGAGGGGCCAGGATCTTCTCTAGCAACAAGCAAAGTCAGTGACACGGCAAGGAAATTCAGATATTCTGTAAAGGACAAATAAACCAGAAATGAGGAACGCCAGCTGTTCACATTGGAAACTTACCCAACATTTTATTTTGGTCCAAGTTTTATTTATTACGAGGACAAGCGAGAGTAAGTTTTCAGTGGGGGCAGGGAGTCTTATTCCTTACCATAACAATAAGGAATAGTGAAATTTCAGTGCAGCACGGTGTTTTTAAAGGTTGCATCTACGCTCCCCTTTCTTCTTCCCACCAACTGTTTTGGTGAGATGGCCACTTTGGGGACAGAACCCCAGGACGCCTCTTCTCCGGCGCCTCCTGCGTGGTCCGCCCACCGTCCTCCTGCCTCTCTGAGTAGCATCTAAGAGGATCCGGCAGTGAGCTGCGCGGCGTCCCTCTTTCCGGCTCGCAGCTCGACAGCCGCCGGGCCACCGAGCCCAGGTGGCGAACAAAGGCTGCGCGGGGCGCGCGGCCGGGCTAGCGCGCGTCTCCCCGGCAGGAGGCGGCGGCGGCGGCGGCGCGCGCCGGAGCCCGCATTCCACCGAAGCGGCCGGAGCCCGCGGGGAGACGTCACCCCAGGCTCCGCCCCCGTCCCTCCCCGAGCAAAGTAACTCCGGACTACCCTGAGCCGCCTCTGCCGAGCATGGAGAGCAGCGGCCGCGGCTGGCGGGCGACGCGGGAGACGCTTTCCCCCGCGAGGTAGTTTGCCGACGTTGCGCAAGGACGAAAGTGCTGGCGGGTGGCCGCGGCGTCCCCGTGAGCCCCCCACGAGGCCGGGAGGGCGGCTGGCTTGTGGATTTCGCTGCGATACCCCCGGAGGCTCTTTGCAAAGCTCCTTGAAACTTCTCCCAAACTCGCCATGGATGTGGCGGCGGCGGTGCTGCCTGCTTTTGTGGCGCTCTGGCTCCTATCCCCATGGCCTCTCCTGGGCTCGGTTCAAGGCCAGTTTTCAGCAGGTGAGTGGTCAGGGGTAGGGGGCATCTGGGTCTGTGGCTGTCCTCAGCCTTGGACTCCGGGGGAAGAGACACCGGCTGATTACCCGGCCCGGACTGGGGATCCCGGGGTGGGGGTGGGTGCAGGTTGAGACCAGGTCTATCCTGGGAGTTTGTGTTGGGCTGGACGTGGGGCCAGGAGCTGGGCGCCATAGGGCGCAGGTAACTTTTACGTTAGCGACCCATTGTTTCCGAGGCTGGCCCAACGCTCAGACAGCCCCGGGTGTGCTGGATGGCGCTTGTGGCGACCCTGCTTTTCTTGGATAAGCCGTCCATAGCCTAGGCGTCGGGCGCAGTTTGCACAGTCTTAGTTAGGGAAGAGAGAAAGAAAAAGTACTTAGGGCTCCCAGGATCACGATTCTTTGGCTTTCCGAGCGGGCTGGTGGCTCTCTGCCGCCAGACTGTTCAAAAATTACCCGTGAAGCCTTTGTCGGAATTGTGGGGACGCGTTAGGGACCGACCTCGGCGCGCTCTGCCAGGTGCTTTTTGTCCCGGGAATAACCTTCCGTGACTATTGTCCAACTACTTCCCTGTGCCTCTCGGAGGCTCCTTCCTCCTCCGCCGAGGGTTGAGAGTTGCTCCTGGGTTGATTACACAGCACAGTGTGGAGCATGTTGCATGTGTATGTTGGCGGAGTCCTTACGAGGTTTGGAAATGTGCCTCTTAGCATAGAACCAGGGCTGTCCTGAGCAGCGAGATCTGGGCGCCCATTCCGGGAAAGCTTACCCAGCTTAGGTAGCGAAGCCACTACAAAACTGGCTCCACATCTCCCGGAGTCCGCTTGGGTGACCTGGGTTGGGAACGTTCTCAGTCCTCCAGGACAACCCGGGGAGAGAGACGCGTTGTAATATTCCATGGTATCCCTTTTGAGTTTTAAAACCACTCACAGAAGTCCCTGGACTCCGGGCCTCTCGAACTGGTTGTCTCTGTTCCTGTCCAGTTTTTATATCCTTCCTGTAGGTCGGTTGTTTTTGTGTATCCTCTGCGGGTTCTGAAGTTTCACCAGGTGGACGCTGGGGAGCGGGCTCCCGGGTTGAGCTTCTGCCTCCCGCAGAGCTTCACAACTTTTCTGGCCAGCTCACCTACCCCAGTGCATTTGGCGGGCGCATCTGCTGCCTGGGTTCCCAGTGCAGATGGAAACGCAGAGTGGCCGGAGGGTGACGGAAAACGCGACAGCCGCGTTCCTGGCTGAACCAGCAGGATGCGTTGGACCGAACTTACTTTGTACTTGACAGTTTCATTGTTGAGACTGCCCGATTTCCTGGAAATAAACTCACGGTGTTGTTTTCCGGAGCAAATCCTTCATTAGCTTTTCTTCTCGCCTCTCCCTTAAGAACTGTATACCAGGAGTTAAACCTCAGATTCTGTTGCCTAAGTGTATCCTCCTCTTAGGCAGAGACTGTGAAATGGTATCAGGCAAAGGAAAGACCATGTATCTGGGTGATGTGCAGAGGGCACCAGCTCTATGCAATGATCTCCGACGACTTAATTTAATTCTCTCCAGGTTCAGCATTACCGCCTGAGTCTTTGCCATACAATGCTGTTAGTATTGGAACCATGCTTGATGTAACTCATTAAACGCAGCAAGTTGGAGGGAGTATTGATTTCTACACAGGGCTTGTCACTGCACGGAGAGCATAGCTTGAGAAGGCTTGTAGTTTGTTAATTGAACTTTACCAGTTGCATGATTAAACTCATGTATTCAGGACTGGCGACTAGTTGATGTCTTAACAGCTGATGGATAGACTTTCAACACTGGAGAAACTTTTCTCTTTTAAAATGTTATTTCTCTTTTAATCAACGAGTACTGAGATCATCTCATCACCGTGTGCAGATATGCCCCTGAGAGTTTATTATGAATGCATTCAGCCCTCACAGAACTGGCTATCATTATCTTGCTATTCAGGATATGCACATATGCCCAATCAAAGGTTTTTTATCTCTCAAGTTTAAAGTCAGCTTGTGGACTTCCTTTCTGTCTCCAGAGATTTAAAATTGGTTTTGTAGATATCTCTTCTTCTTCTTTTTTTTTTTTAGTTGTCATAAAGCATTTGGTATTGTAATGTCATTAAACTCTATGGCATATTTGTTAAAAATCTTGATTGGAAGTGGAGATGAGTTAGAGATTGAAAATGTTTTCTTTCTTGCTATTTTTTTTCTCTTGATATTCTATTTTAAATGATCAACTTCTGGAGAAATCTAAATGAGCATGCTTTAAAGATCTAAAGACATGTGTTTTCTAAATTTAAAAATAGTTCATGCTCTTACATATGTATCTGGAATTATGATTATCAAGGTCAGTTTGCCACTTTTAAACATTATTGTGTAGCAGTGAATGTCATAAGCTTAGAAACAAATTTGGGAGGGTACTGTAGTTGGGAATTTGAAATGTTATATATACCCTGAATCTCTGTTTGAGTCTCAATCACATATTTAACACTTTCCAATTGCAACCTGATTTTTTTCTGTTTGCATTTAAAGTGTAAAGCTGTTCATGGCAAACATCTTTAAAGTCAGGGCTTTCTAAATTTCACCTTGCACTCCGGTCTCTGAAAATAACATTTGCATCTGTATTCTATCCAGGAAAACTGAAGCATAGGAGACCAGAGTGTTACTACAGTTTATTTACAGGACTTCGTAGCTGTTCTTGTTGGTATCACCATGTGAGCAAGCCTTCTGCAGAACTCATATCTGACAGAACCAGTCTCACTTGGAAACTCAGCTTTCTCATCTATAAAATGGGAATAATAATATGTCTCCTGACCTTTCCACATAGTTTTTATGAGGTTCAAGTGAAGTCATTTATGTGAACCAGCACCGTCAATTGTAAAGCATGGTGCAGCTATCTGGGGTGTAATCATCATAAATTAAGGTAGCCGAAGTGCCAGAGTTTCAGCTTTTATGGCTCCTAAACTCTTAGAACTCTCAGTAACTATGGGCTGTTCAGCAAGGGGTGTGTGTGTGTGTGTGTGTGAAACAGAGAGAGTTATTCTTTTTTTAATTTTTAAAAATTTTTTATTATGAATAAAGTCACATTTTCTATCTGTGTATATCCTTATTCAAGGTCCCTTCCCCCTCCCACCCCCTCCAGTCACTCTCAGAGAGAGTTATTCTACTTCTTATCCATTTCCATCATAAGTATTCTAGATTGATTCAGACCATGAGACAGTATCTGACAGCATCAAAAATTATCTTTGATCATTTTTTTTTTTGCTATTCAAATCTTTCACAAACTTATAGAAAGAGTTACTACTAATATTCCTAGTACCCTAACTGCAGGAAAAATACCTGCACAGTCTTGTTATTTTAAAGTAATTTGTTGAACTCCTGGTTCAGTGTTTTCTCAGCACAGAGAATTACATGTAACTTTGGATGCAGTCTTATCAGTGACCTAGAGAGGGACTATTGTGTCTGGTATGAAGTGAGTCTGAGAATGCTGCTCAAGATCTTCCCTTGGAAGAGGTCCTGGCAAATCATCCTGGTCATCCCTCAGGGCCTTGTAACTCATCTAAACAGAACCACTTGCTTTGTGTCTGGCTTCCTGTTGTTGCTAGTACAAAATTAAATTTTTCTTATTCTGATTATCTTCTGGGAAGATATATTGGAGCCAGCTCCTGTTTAAGACTTGCCATTTAGTTTTCTAGCTTTGATTGGCTGATATTCTTTGGTGTCTAAATACATTGAAATTCAAACTGAACTCCCTAGTAATGATATGGATAATTCTAAGACTATTTTTCTTTCATTGGTTCCCTTATATCTGAGGTTCCTAGCTTGGGAGGTGTCATTTTGTATCTGGCCTGGCCAGACGGGAAGAGGCAGGTTTGGCTGCTGTCTAGTCATTGGCATGTGTGTTGCTGACAGTTCTTCTCTTTGTATTCATGAATGTGAATCTGAAAAATAAATCAATAAATCAACCCCTCTGCTCCTGTTTCACACTTCCTCCCACATCTCCCTGGGAACAACTTAGCTCCACATGCATATTCACCAAATCAGAAGCTTTTTGTTTTCATCAAATATCTTTAGGTACTGCATATGTTCTTAAATACTAGCCATATGACCAGCTCACTACCAAAGCAAAAACAGTTCTCTCACATGTGAGGCACTCTGCTATGTCCAGCATTGATGTATTAGCGCTTATGTGTGTAGCCTTAAATAATAAAATTACATCCCATAATTCCATATAGAGAAAGTGTGTTGGCTTCCATTAATGCTTTCCATTGCATTTGGACTGTTTCTCCTCAAGACAGAGTAGGTCACACTGAGTGTGGATCTTCGCTGTTCCTATTTTCTCAACTTGTTTTTTATGGAAGGAAGGACAAGAGATTGCTGAAGGCTGAGAGTAGGACATATCAAAAGGATTTACAGACACAACACAGGGGCGCATTCATGAGTACTTACATTTGTGTGTGTGTGTGCACGCCTGCACATACACGTGTGAAATCATTTACTTAATTTTCACAAGAGGGAAAAGCTTCCTTTTTGAGTTTTTTTTTTATTGCCTTTGTCTAAACAGATTCATTTCTTATTCTGTGAATGTAAACATTTCCCTCTGCGTTTTCCTCTCATACTTTCCCCTTTGATCATCTGTGTCTGGTCTGTGTTCCTTTATCAAATGGTGTTTCTCTGCCTAAAAAGGTTGTAATTGCTTTTGAACATGACTTTTTTTTTTTTTTTTCATCAGAATCCATGCTGTTTGACATAGTTAGTGAAAAATTGTACAAGACATATCAAGTCACTTTATATTTTAAAATGGTATTTGATTACAAAGTTAATGAATAATACATCAATCACACTACTCTTTATTTTAGTTAAAGCCAAACAAGCCCACATATCCATGAAATAATTTTTTTAATGTTACGTAATGTTTGTGCTTATCTATTTATGAATGAGAGACTTTCTGTAAGAGGGAGTAGGAAATTTGAATACCAAGTTGCCTGATGCTCTGAGATAAGTGAGATAATTTATATACAATTGTGCATTGGAAAACTTTTTGGAAGTTACAACATTTGGATGCTTATAGCATGAAGCCTAAGGTAGAACTTGGCCAGCTTCAGATTCCACTCAGTAAACATGGCTGATAGAAATATCCTTAGAGAACCATAGCTACTCATAAGAAACATCTTATGTACTCTGTTATGAGAGGTGTGTATCTCTATTTGTCTTTTTTTTGAATCTGTGGTTAATGTCTTGGTAAGTCCCCTTAATGAAAAGCACAGCTCCTTTGTGTTCTTTTTCAGGTTGTTGAGGTTCTGGGAAAACACCAGAGCTGGGATGCAGGGACTGTATTGATCCTGCTGTGGACCACTGCCATTTTCCCACTTAACACTAGTGTAAAGTGTGTGGGTTTTTTTTTTTGGGGGGGGGTGAGGACATTCTGCTGTCTATTGATAATCCAGAAAACATAGTGGCTTATTTTGTCATTTACAGTTGTTTTAGTTGCAAAGCAAGTGAAACAATTTATGTTTCCACTTATGTGAAATGAGCTCAGTGAATAAAAAAGTGATGAACTGGGCAATGCTGGCTGAATCTCCTACAGGCATCATGGGGCAGGGGAGCTGTTTGAACAAAACCAAAGGAAAGTGTTACATTGAATTCTAGTTTCCAGCTATTTAGTTGGAAGAGCTGAAAGCTTTAAGTGTGTATATATTAATGATAGTGTGAACTTCATTGCCAATGACTCATACTAAGAAGACCTTAAAGATGAGATGAGAGGTGCTGGGATTGAAAATGCCTACTTACATTCTTGGAAAGACTACTGAAAGTCTATTAGTATTTATTTCCTATTTTGTAGATGGAGAAAGTGAATTTGATAGTAACTGAACTATTTGTTCTTTCTCAGTATCTCATCCCATTGGATATTGAACTTCTTAATTAGTACATAATAAATCTCCCAGAATGCATCTGTGTATTCAGTTTCAGGTGCATCCTTGTAGTGGGATTATATTTTGGTATATTGTAAATACTTTTTTAATTGGTTTAATAAAACATCTACTTGGCTAATCACTGGTTAGTTTAAGAATTAAGAGTTTGTTAGCTATATGGCTGAGCCATAAGTCAATCAACATAAAATTAATATAAGCTTCTATATGATTATTTGGGGAATTAAAAGTTTGTTAGCTATATGGCTGAGCCATAAGTCAATCAACATAAAATCAATATAAGCTTCTATATGAT
The DNA here is from genome assembly GCA_004025045.1 of Sigmodon hispidus. Taxonomy (NCBI): domain Eukaryota; kingdom Metazoa; phylum Chordata; class Mammalia; order Rodentia; family Cricetidae; genus Sigmodon; species Sigmodon hispidus. The sequence continues at coordinate 44,295 of PVIH01006211.1, read as the reverse complement.
TATTTGGGGCTAACTGGCAGCAGGTCTTCAAGTAGGTCCAAACCTCAGGGCTAGGCTAAAAACTTTGTATTACACATCTTGTTCCTGAGTTAGGTGTTCAGGCTGAAGCGTCTTATTCTAGGCAGCTCCCTGACTGGCCATAGAAATCTCCTAATCCTAGTTGGACAGTGGGCTCCTCTAACAGCCTCGTCTGTGGGAGACTGGTGACAACTCTTTGGTGTGATTTAGCAGCAAAGGCAATAGCAGAGAAGAAGCCTTTCTGGGGCCAAGAAGTTATGGTTGATTGCTTTCTGGTCATGGTGTTCCTCTACTCAAAGGTATCCTAGTGTTTAGTTGGTCTGTGGAGCATCAGTGTTAGCATGGCTTGGGACCTTGTGTGATCAGATCCAGCCCTACATATATTGAATTGGAATCTATATTTCAATCATGTGATTCATTTGGTCATTTTAGTGTTTGCAGACACTGTTTTTAGAACAAACAAAACTGGGCTTAAAAAGTTTGTCACATGTACTTTATTGTAGAATTATAAGAGTTTTTTATTTTTTATTTTATCAAGGATTAAACTATGACATAAATAGATACCTCTGAGTTTATAATTATTTTTATATACTCAAATATTTATTATTTTTATTTTATGTATATAAGGATTTTATTTGCATGTTTGTCTGTATGCTTAATTGGTGCCTGTGGAAGTCAGAAGAGGACATCAGATCTCCTGTAATTTGAGTTATGTACGCTTGTGAACTGTGATTGGGTGCTAGGAATCGCTAACCCATGTCCTTTGTAAAAACAAGTACTCTAAATCACTGAGCCTTCTGTCTAGCCCTAAATTTATAATATTATTTATATTTCCTGATAATAACTTAACATCCCTGGTAATATCAAAATAATTACTATTACATGGATTTTTCTGTTTTTCTATTTAATAAACACTCAGGCTTGAGAAGAATTTTTTCACAAGACAAGTATAAAGCTGAGTAGTTTTAGTTATTGATGCTGTTTAAAAGAATATTTAGAGGCACAGATACTGTCTAAGGGACCAAAAATACTATATGTGAACTATTTTTGCTTGATTTAATGTTGGCACAGGAAATAATATTTCTTCTGACATTAGTTACAGTTGTCTTTCACTTTATTACTCTGTTTCTTCCATGATCTCTGTAATAAGGAGCACATTTGTAGGTCCGTCAAATTTCATGAATAGGAATTAAGAGATAGGATGCATTAAATTTCACAGGGATTCTTGTTACAATTTTTCCTGCTCATATTTAAGAATAGAGATTGTCACTTTTCTCAAGAGAAAAATTATGATGTAATAGATAGTGTACACTATTTGTGTCAAAACACAATTTTCCTTGCGTTTTATAGCTTGCTCTAGCATTCTTTTAGAAAATGAATTTCTCCCAGAAGACCTAATTGCCTTTTTATTAATGAGTCTGTAAGTGTTTTTTTGCTACCCATTTACTATTCTAAATGTGTCTACTTTTGCTAGCTGTTTCAACAGTGAAGTCTCTGATTAAATCACAACTGCTATATTTGTCTTTGCTGTTCACAAGTGGTTTGGAAAAATACTGGCATAATGACATGGTCACAGCAGCAAGTAATGAGAGGCAGGAAGTATAAATTAATGTTAACCGTTGCTCATTGATGATACTGTAATTGGAGAAGCTGGGGTTCGGGAATGGTAGATAGCAAGTTTCTCTGTGCTTTTGATATTGTAAATAAGGATCAGCTTAGCCTACAGTGTCTGAACTGTGAGAAACAGAGCTGTTGGGATTAATAAATTGTAGAGTGATAAATTCCGTATCTGCGTAATACTTTGGGGTTTAAGAGGGAAATCTAATTAGAGAAGAATGACTGGCAGACATGGAAAACCTGAGTTTTTCTTACACCTTCAAGAACTTTGGAGTTTAAATGTTCTCATCAATAGTTTTTCTTTTCTAATTTTATTCCAAATTTACTAGGTCTAACTTTTATTCTTGTTAGCCATAGTTAGGTGCATCTCTTCATTTGTCTTTTGGAAAAAATAAAAAAAAGCTTTTCTCAAAGCAATTACACCAACTGCAGGACCTGCCATTTGCAGAGGGCCTATGATCAAGTAAAATCTAGGATCAGCGTGTTACATATTTTCAAATCTCCGCATTATTCTTTTGTATCCATTCCACACACAGGCTTAGAGAGAAAAGGCAGTCAGTCACTTGTCTCTAGAGATCCCGTGAGAAACTGGTTGAGACAAGATTTGTTATTGAGTGAATGCACACACACCTGTAGTGATTAGATGGTTTAGTTTCAGATTAGCAGAAAAATGTAAGGAACCGGAGGGGAGAGGCAGCTATGGTGTTTCTTGTAATGGAATTAAATAAGATTTGGACACTTGAAAGAAGGAGTGGAGGAGGACTGTATGTGGTGTGTGTGTGTCTGTGTGTGTGTGTGTGTGTGTGTGTCTGTGTCTGTGTGTATCTGTTTGTCTGGGTCTGTGCTTGTCTATAAATTTTCTGGTAGGGATCAAGAAGAAAGTGAGGGGTAGGGAATAATGAGGAGACACCAGGGACAGATGCCACATCAGGGAACCAGGTGAGGAGGGAGCTGGAACATTGGCATTTCTAAATCCTTAGCTGCTAAAGGTGTAGTGTTGAGGACAAGGGAAGGAATGATTTGTATCTTGACAGGTTTCTGTGCATTGCACAGCAGATGTTTGTAGTCAGAGAAATTTTATTCTTCTATTTTCCCTTAAGCTCTACTTTAAAGTAGGGATGTATTATTTTCATCATTTTGTGCTCTGTACTGAATAAATCCAACATTAAACTAATGATTTGTACATCTGATACTATTTGTTCAGAGTGGTATATCCTGGAATAACTCAAGCTTTGATGTAGTATTTGAAGCTGGGTGTGGTGGTACATGCTTTTAATTCCAGAAAACATAGGTGGGTCTGTGTGAGACCCAGGTCAGCTTAGTCTACATAGTGACTTCTAGGCCAGTCAGGGCTATATAGTAAGAACTTGGCTCACTACATGAACAGAACCTAAACTGATTTGTTATTTGAGTAACATTTGTTATGACACAACATACTGTTTCGATTATTGGTAATTTATATAGATAAAAAATCTTTTATAACTATTTCTTTTTTGTACCCAGAATTTTAAAAATAGCATTTTCAAAAGTATAAACTCATCTTAGGCTTTGATTACAATTATCTCGTGATCCAAAGTGACAATAATGTGTGAATGAAAGAGATGGTTAGGTAGCTGCTTGCATTTCAGGTATCCTGGTAAGATTTATTTTTATATATAAGCATATGTATAACAGAATTGATAGAGTACAAAGTGTGATCTAAGCGATTGTAAATGACTCCAATTGATACAATGAAATAAAAGTTCCCTTCTTCTTTAGGAACTAATATTGAAACCTGTGAAGTGCAGGTGAATTTGCATGGTTTTGCTCTACTCATTTCTGCAATCTGTGACACATAGCTGTAGAGCATGGAGATGAGAAGGAATGCTATCAGAAACATTTGAGGTATTGGGTAGTGAATAAAATGAAGAGAAGTAGCAGCTTCCTGTAGAGTTACTTTTATTCTAGTGCAGTGATTCTTAACTTGTAGGTCAGGATCCCTTTGGGGGTTGCATATCAGATATCCACATTACAATTCATAAAAGTAACAAATTGTAGTTACGAAGTAGCAATAAAATAATTTTCATTGGAGGTCAACAACATGAACTGTATTAAAGGGTCTCAGCATTAGGAAGGTTAAGAACCACTGTTCTAGTGAAATAGTTACCCAGTTTCTTAGTTTCATTTCTGGTTGTGATAAAGCACCCTGACAAAAGTAGCCCAAAGTAGATAGGGTGTATGTATTTGGCTCACAATTCCAGGTTATAACATTGCTGGAAAGGTCAAGGTGTCAGGAACCCAGGGTACAGAGGCACATTGCATCCATAGTCGTGAGTAATAAATTGATACACACATGGTAAATGCTCAGTTTCCTTTCTCCACTGTCCTACAATCTATCATCTTTTGCCCAGTGAATGGTGCTACCTACAGTGGTCAGCTCTTCCTTTCTAAATGATAAAATAATCCCACAGATATGCCTACAGGCCAACAAGGATCTAGGCAATCCCTTAATGAGATTCTTAAAGAGTTTTTTTTTTTTTTTTTTGAGATTTGTTTTTATTTTGAGGGGTTTTTCCTACATGTATGTCTGTGTACCATATGTGTGAAGTGCCCAAAGAGGTCCCTTGGAACTGGATGGTTGTAAGTTGCCATGTGAGTGTTGGGAATTTATCTTGATTCCGTTGGAAGAGCTTCCAATGCCTGTAACTGCTGTGTAGTCCTTCATTTAGTTTCTGTTTAGTTGATTCTAAGAGTGTCAGTTTGACATTTGAAACTTAGCCATCACATCCAGCCTGACTTAGATAAATGTTGGTACTGGTGCCTTAAGCTCTGGGTTGACTGAGGACCATGATTGTACCAGCTAAGGCAGAGATACTTCCATTATCCATAACTTATGTGTTGGCCTGGGCATCTGGCTCAACCTATAGACGTGAAGACAGCAACCAAACTGGATGCTTATTGATTTTACCCTGTATCTCCCTGATGCTGGAGGTAATTTTAATACCTTGTATAAAGGTATTAAGATTAGCTTTTGTATAAAAGTTCTTTTATACAAAGAGAAGTCCTTCAATGAACATTCTCTCTTGTTGCGTTCTGACTTTTGCTATGATTTTGTATCTCTGTCTATGTCAGCGTGAGTTGTATTAACTGAATCCAAATGGAGGAAGTTTGTCACAATTTGCTGTAACATTTTGGCAGGATGGTAGCAGATTGTTCATATTTACTTCTTTATCCAAATTCATATTTAGATACTTAGGAACAAATGTATTTGGATAAGGGCTGGCAGAGACCAGAGTCTCGGGAACAAAATGCATTGAAGACTGGGCCCAGAGGACTGGGCCTGCAGCAAGAGGGAAAGCCTAGCTTTCTGAGCTTTAGTCATAATTCTTGTCTTTAATCCTTCATTTGCTAAAAGTACTGTGGGCATAATCCAATGAGGAATGATTTTAGTGTCTTCTCTCCTTATTCAGCCTTTGAAGCTAAAATGAGTAATGTATGTGAAAATTCTCCTATAATTGTAAACTCGCATAAAATGCAAATTCTGTTAGGGAATAAACTTTGGTGATAAATACATTATTGTTGAAGGCATAGGAAGTGTGTATGCTGAGGAATGGAAATGAGAGCCATAGATGCTTCATATATATTCACGTCTGAGTTATGCAGTGCCTATGTAAATGCTGGGGAAAGTGCTATGATAAATAAGAGTTTATATGATTCCTGTGAACAATGGGTAATTCCGCTGTCATGTATCTCATGTGCACCTTTCCCCACCAAGCATTTTTACAGATACATATAAATGCTACCAAATACTATTTACATGTTTTCTAGCCATGCCAATAAACACTGTATAAGATAGTTCTTCCTATTGAACACGGATAAGTATGTTGTAAGGACTGTGATCCTGCATCCCATGTACATGTATAGTTTTTTCCTTTTAATAGGAAGAGATAGAAAATACTCTTTCTGGTGCCAAGGCTATGGTAGAGTACCTGTCTAGCCTGCACAGATCTGATTTCCAGCACCTCCTAGAAGAGGGTGTGATGGCACACGATTGTAGTTCAGTATCAGGGAGATGGCTGCAGGAGGATCAGGCATTTATTGTCATCCTTGAGCACATAGCAAGCATGAGACCAATCTGGGCTACATGAAACCCTATCTCAATCAAACAAAACAAAACAATCAATCAGAGCAACCACAAAATCAAAACCCAGTCTTTTTCATCCAAGCTGGCTCTCTCTCTCTCTCTCTCTCTCTCTCTCTCCTCTCCTCTCCTCTCCCTTTTCTCTCATTCTTTCTTAAGCTTCTGGGCATGATTTTGATGATACCTTTATTAATTATATTCCTCATATCTTTAGCATTTGCTAGGTAAAGTGCCAGGGCAGGTACTGAGGATGTTGGTCAGCAATGCCTGGAGCTTGGGGAGCAAATATTTGACCTAGAGGAGGCACCTTAGGAGAGCTTCAGACCTAAGGATCCACACACACTGCAGCCTGAGGCTGTTTCGTAACTGACCATAGACCTTCATGATTTGGCAAGTTTCAGAGTTCAGGCAGTCTCTTACAATTTGCTGATCCACTTCAGAACTTGCGTAGGATAATTCTAGTCCAGTAATCTCCTGTCCTTTAGACTACCCTCCCTTCAAAAAAAAGCAAAAGACTGCAGAAGGAGAATTTCGCAAAAATTACCATCATGGTAGTGAAATTCCAATTCCACAGAGTGGAATTTCCCCAAAATTGAGTAACCTGAAGTGTAAACCAAGTCCTAGGAGGAAAGAACATCTCTGTTTTTCTTGTGTCTGGCAGACACAGACTCTCCTGCCTAAGGCAGGAGCAGGAAGGGTCTTCAGCATAAGCTTCCACCTCGTCATACATAATCTTCCATTTACTCCTGAATACAGACAGGCAGAGTGCGTGGTTGTTGGCTGGGTTTATATCTATTGTGACCTATGGTGTTTGTTACCTGGACTCCAGGGGCCTGGAGGCTTTCTCTGCTGTCTCTTCCATTTCTGGCATTCAGAACTGAAGGTCAGCAGAGGACATCCAACCTCTAATTCCCCAGCTAGCACCTGTATCTCAGAAACAACACATTTATTCTGGTACTTTGGTCATTTATTATGATGGGTCATTGTTATTCATATTTAAACACACCCATGCTTTTTAATGGGAAATGGAGATCCTGGAATTTTTCTTCAGTGAGACCAATGCAGTCTGCTATTTGTGATTTTTAGGAGAGAAGCAAGGAGATGGGTAAATATTTACTAAGCAAAGCCTAAACTTCCAAATTACATAGACAAAAGCATTAAAAACAGAAGCATAGAAAAACAAATTCTTTTTAACCTAGTCACTAATATTTTGTGCCCATTTCATATTTAGGGAAAACACCCTCATGCTGGTGTCTGTTTGGTGTATCTGTTAATGTAGACATGCACAGACACTGGCAGAACGACTGTCATATTCAATCACTCACCTTTAGTTCTCTCATTTTCATAACGGAGAAATGTGGGTATCTCTTCCAGATACTTGTTTTGTGGTTCACCGAGTTTGAGTACTTAAAAGAGTATCTGGTTTATTGATAGTATTTATTCACTTTATTTCTGTTGTCCACATCACTATTGGATGAAGTTAACTTATGTTTGCCGAGTAACTCCCTAATCCCTTGCTGTTCTTTCAATACACTTCAGAGGCACTGTTAGTGGTTTTAATTTTTAAATAAACCCAGCAGAGTAACTAATAGAGTAACCTGAACTAAATCAACACAATGTATTGGTAGAAATGAGACTGACAATGCTTAAAAACTAACGAAAAATTGATTATGTGTTTATGTGTGCATCTGTGAGCTCAGAAGATGGTGTTGGATCCTCTGGAGCTGGAATTGTAAGTGGTTGTGTGTTGGTCCTTTGTAAGAACATGAGTACCTTTAACTACTGAGCCAACACTGCAGCCTGAGAATCAGTCTTTGGATGAAAGACACATTTAAAAGAGAGTATCCAAAACAGAACAGTAATGGAAATGGAAAGCTAGAGAGGTTACAGAGCAGCATTAGTTTTTAGGACACTTTCCTATGGCTGTGGAAGGTGCATTTACAGTTTCTTATGCAAGCCGGATGCTCTGTGAAGTCTGAGACAAACAGTATATGACTCAAACCCTGGAGACCTAAACTCGGTTAAAAGAGGAGAAATTGATATTGGGAATAAGCAATACATGGGAATTGCATAGGAAGTGTAGGACATTCTCTGCTGCCTCAGTCACTGTCTGTCCTGGTGAGACTTGTGTCTGGTCTAGGAACAGAACACAGACTTCGAAATAAAGGTAAAAGATGAGAGGCGGACCCATATGAACTTTCTTCGACTTACAGAATAGAATGAACAAGGTGTGCAACTGTTTCTTCCTTTTGCACTCTGCATTGACGCTTAAAAAAAAAAATGTGCACCGCTGACATTTGGAATATGCATTTGCCTGAGCGATCTTACAGTTAGGATTTTATTTTTGAAGGTTGTGTGGAGATTTAAGCTTGCTGAGTACACAAAATAATGGGGTGGTTTCAAACGTGTTTAAATCCCAAACTTTTTTTAGGCCATTGCCTGCTGGATGAAACCATTTTTTAGTGCTTGTACACGGTGGTAAGGTCTGATAAAATTCCAGACTATTGTTAGCTCCTGTGCAGAGGGATTCCTCTGAGAACATCTCCATGGATTTGAGCTCTGCTCAGGTTCAGGTTTCTGGCACTCCATCCTACCTCTCAGTATCATTTCCAACTGCAGCCTGCTTCACTTTGCCTTCTTTTTCTCCCTAAAAGACTTATTAACTTCTGTGCATGAGAAGCCCTTTGTACCACAGCCTTAAATCCCACTGAATTCACACACTTACTGTACTTAACTGACCATATCAGTACTGCTTTGTGTCTTGACTGGTTGGACCTAGTAATTGGAGATGTGGTTTTATAAGCCCTTCCAGTTAAAAGTTGGTTTGATTATTTCTATCTTTTCAGTTATTCCAACTTTCTTTACTTGTTGGCATCTTATCTGATCAGCTTTGTATATTAAATAAAAAAGATAATTAATGGAAATTAAACAAAACAACAATAGCCAACCTAAACTCTTGTGGTACACCTAACTTTGAGCTTTACAAAATAATAATAATAATAATAATAATAATAATAATAATAAAAATGACCCCAAAGTTGCAACTCGGTGATTCTTTAGAAAGCAAAGTGCTCTGTGTTGATACAATGTGTGTGACTCAATGCTACCAAAATGATGCTGAACCAGAAAGTGTCTGAGATGGGAGGTTGACTACACAAATTTTAACCTCCCTGGTTCAGACTGTCCCTGAACCAAGTAATGGTGGGTGGGAGATGGGATTCGGTTGTTTGCTGTTGAGAACTTCAAAGAGGAGTGTGTCCTTTCCTCCTTAGTCTCAGGAATGCTAATACAGTTGAAGCTTTGAGGGCTGTGAGCTACTGCTTATGGTACGAGGGCGAAGTAGGAGACCAGTCCATTGCATGGCCCACTTCCATCCTACTCATCATAGTAGCTGTTCTTCACAATTTGGGGGCTACTTACAAGGACTCTGTTCACCCCTAGCATTCCTTTACAGTTATGTCACAGACTTCCCCAGTTGCCATCACTTTATAGACAAGCAAATGGTTTTATAAAAAGTGTCCAGGTGGTTTTCAATGAAGTTAAGAAAAGGCGGGGGCAGCCTGGATAAGCCAGTATCTAGTTAGTTTTCTGGGACTAAAACCTCGAAGTCTAGGTTCCTTCTTGTTAGCTCATCTATTGTTGGGAGTAAGAGCTACACCAAGCTTTTTTTTTTTTTTTAATGGAGTCATGACACAAAGGTTATATCTTTCCTCTACATTGTGACAATAGACTTGAACTTATGACCACACTTAATATCCTCTTTAACTTGTTAAGCCAAGTGATACCATGCTAGATTGTTAACAGTTCCTTGTTTTGAACACCTTGTTGGGACAGGAGTTATTGATTTGTGCATTGCTATGATTGATTGTGAACTCTATTAGGAGAGGCTGGGGAGCGAGTGGCCTCTTCCCTCAGCAAAAGGTGCAAGGCTGAACTTGTCCCATTTTTTCATGTCTGCTTGGTTAAAAATCAAATATTAAATACAGGGCCTTTGCATGTGTGCTGCGTAAAGGGAAAAGATGAAAAAAAAAATTGACCAAATCTCTGTGCTGATTGGAGACTATTTGGAGCATCTAGAGATAAGTTCAGAGTGGAGAGATCAGTCTCGTTGATCCAAGACCTTTGGAGCATCTGCCATGCACTTTAGTCTTCCTGCTTTTTGCTTGTCTCTTCACAGAGAACGATGTGATTGTCTGTGGCCACACGTCATTTATGATGTCTTAAGCTCTCTTTCTCTAAGGGCCAGTGATCCAAAGCCAGCTACCACCACATAAAAGGGCAAGTTTTAAAAATGTTTTTGGAATTATGAGACTAGTGTGCACTAAGCACCTCTTTAAAAAGCAGAATGATATATAGCAACAGATAGTTAAAGAAAACAAACCTGTTTGCAGTAGTTCTCAACCTGTGGGTCATGAACCCTTTGGGGTGAGCCATGAATCCTTTGGGGGTTGAATGGCCCTTTCACAGGGGCCACACATCAGATACCCTGCATTTCATATATATATTCCTAACAGTAGCAAAGTTACAGTTATAAAGTAGCAACAAAGATAATTTTATGGTTGTGGGTCATCACAGCAAGAGGAATTGTTATGTTACAGGGTGGCAAGCATTAGGAAGGCTGAGCATTACTCCTCTAAGGGATGCTGAGGTGGCTCAGATGTAAAACCCCTGGGGCCCATCCTGATGACTTGATGAGATCCATCCACTGGCCACTTGTGGTGGAATTTGAGAACTGACTCCAGCAAGTTGTCCTTCTGGCCTTCATATGTGTGTGTGTGCATTCAAACAGAAGCTGAATAAAAGGATGATATATCTATATCTATCTATATCTATGTGTCTATGTATGTATGTATCTATGTATGTATGTATGTATGTATCTATCTATCTATCTATCTTCTCACATACACACACACAGAGTAAAGAAACAGAAATCCAAAAACCCCTGAAAAGATATAGTCTTTTTTTATTTATATATTTATTATTTGGTGATTTTACATTATGCACCCCATCAAACTCAGTTATCAGTCCTCTCAGATTCATACCCACTCTTATGATCTCCCCATTCATGTTTGAAATAATTATATTAAATGTTTTGTGTTGCCCAAGAAAGTAACCCGTGTTCAACTTCTTCAGAAATCTTTGTAAGAATGAACATGTCAGTAACATAAATGGACTTATATCCAAATTTTTGCTGCATATTGTTGTATGACCTTTTTTTTAAAGGATATAACATGAAAGTATCAACAGCTACAGAATCTGCCTAACACTCTATACTTTAGTGTGAATTAGATATTATTTCTTAAGCCGGATGTAGTAGCTCACACATTTAATCCCAGCACTTGGGGATATCTGTGGGTTTGAGCTTAGTCTAGTCTACATAGTGAGTTCCAGGACAGCCAGGGCTATGTAGTAAGATCTTAGATTGAAACAACAACAAAATTTTCTGATATGCCTTATGTATATATACACTTTTTGTTTTCCTCTTTGGGAAAATGTGATGCATGTGTTATGTGAGTGTAGCAGTATCAACAGTTTTGATTTATGGTGGCTCTTTTTAAAGGTGTTTTTTTTTTTTTTTTTAAACTTCATAATGGTGTGAATTGTATCCAAATTTGGTAGAAACCAAGCTTTGAGGGTTGATATTTTTTTGAGCTAGGGTATATGGTACCTTACTCTCATAATGGAGGGTACCTCTAAGCTGCAGCCCCACTCAGCTTTTGGAATTTGAAGGGCATCACTATAGTGCATGTATTGCAAAACCTATATTCTTCATGGCATAGGTGCATCATATACATTTTTGTCTTATGATATTTTACATTTATATTGGGCTCTTTGAAGTAAAATTGCAACTTTAAGCGGAAGAACATCTGGATATTAACTAAGTGGTGCTTCCAAGTGATTGATTCTTTTAGTTTGTTTGCTTTTTTGTTTTATTGCGACAGGGTTATTCTGTGTAACAGTCCTGGCCATCATAGAACTCATTATGTAGACTGGATTTGCCTTGAATTTACAGATATTCTCCTGTTTCTGCCTCCTGAATGCTAGTATTAAAGGCGTGCAGTACCACAGCTCTAGCTTTTTTTTATGTAAGATTTTTCTAGATTTTATACAGTCTTTTCAGTAGTATTGTGAAAAACAAAAAACAAAAAAACAAAAAAAAGTTTACTTTTCTCCTTTATGTATAATTTTGGGAAATTTGGAACATTATAACATGTACAACTTAGTGTGGTTTCTGGTGGGCCTATCTCTGCCTCTGGAGTGTGCTGATTTTATGTGTTCCTGAGGATCAAACTCTGGGCTTCCGGCTGCACTGCACCCCAGCTCTAAATTTTACAACTTTAAATTTGATTTCATAAGAACATTTTTCTAATTTTCAATTCTCCTTTGAACTTCTCAGTTTTTGACCAAACAAAGAAGAAGGGACAAATATTACTGGGAGTTAATGTGAGGCACTGAATTTCCTGGGAACTTTGATCTTTGCACTTACTGTGGTTGAAGGAAGGAGACATTTGTTGATATAAACTCCCAGGGATGTATTGTTAAAAATTAATTCATGGCCTGGGGTCAATCGACCCTCTTCTAGATCTTTCATCATTACACTTAACACTGTAACAATTGATTGATATCTAGAATGGTGCCTAAATTAGCATAATTACAGATATACTTGCTAAATTGATTGTTATTGGTCAGGCTGAAAAGCTGCTCCCAAGGTCCATAACCTCTTCCTTCTCAGTTAATATGATTATATTAACAAGAGTGACCCATTTTAGAGCAGATGATTTTGACAGGCAACTTCTAATCTATGTGAATTTGTGTCTCAACATTTGGTCTTGTCAGTGGGGCCTGATAAAGACTTGTAATATATTCCTCACTCTTTAGCTACTCATTTACTGCGTCACCATGACAGAACAGTTAGACTTGGCATCTGGATGTCATCTGAGTATGTGCTAAGCATTCAGGCTGCTGGAATTAGTATCACTGGACGGCTATTTTCTTTCTAGATGCCATTCTGAAAGCAAACATTACATCCTCTTTCGGGTCTGCTAATGTAAATTTAAGATCTTTAATAACAGATATTTTTAAGATTCTTTGAATGTAGCACTAGACTAGTACTTTATGACCTTGAGTACTATTTTTTTTACATAGTTTCAACTTGTATGTAAATTCCTCTTTTTGTCAGTGCTGGACTCAATTCGGTGGGGAAATTACTGGAAAAGAATATAAAAAAATAGTAAAAATACCCTTGTAGAGGCATATATTGCTTCATGAAACTTGAAGTGAGTGGAATTTTCTCTTGTGTGTTTGTGGACTGGGCAACAGTGAGAAATGAATAGTTAACTGTAGATAAACCCTAAAGCAGAAAGCCTTGGTGTTCTTTCATCCAATGCTTACCATAATCCCAAAAGGTAACTGGTTGTAGGAACCATAGTCTGTACAATCCCAGGCGGTTGTCCTAATTGCTATGGTGTGGTGTATCAGTGGGTCATAAAAGCACAGGGTCTTTGCTCAATTTGGCAACTAATTTTTGAGTTTGAGGATACTTTAATACTTATTACCACTTTCTCAAATAAAACCAGAAAGTCAGTTGGTGTTTGAAGACTTTAAGATCAAGTCATTGCAATAATAATTCCTCACATTTGTGTATCAGTGAATAGAATGCTAAAGCCCAAATCACATAACTTATGTGGAATATGCACTTTTGGCCTTAAAAGGCTTATAGAAAGGTAAGGTATTCTCATTGCATAGATTTGTTACTTGGCTTTTCAAATACTGGCTAATTACCAGCTTTAACTAGGGAAGGTGGCTTAAGCATCTTCAAGTATTTCCAGGTCTAAAAAAATATACAAATCAATGATTTCATCAGTGGGGAGAACTCCAGTAGAACTACTTTTTATATGGTCTTTTATTTCTTGTTTGGATGAACATGTAGGGAATAAGGAGGCTGTGGTTTTTTATTTGTTTCCTTTTCCTATTTTGATGCTGCACTTGACAAAATTACAGCAGGCACATGTACTTTGCATATACCTGAAAGAGCTCATTATTCCTCAAATAAACCTGTATCTTAATTCTAAAACAAAACAACAAAAAATAAAGTAAAACCTCATTGGGAAAAAAAATACCTTAAATATCCACAGTGATACACAATGGGACATCAAAACATTTCTGACTCATATCTAAGAAAGATTTAAGGAAAAAAAATAACAAAGGAACCAGAAACAGGCAAAAGCCCAGTGGGAAGCAAGGTTGCTGTCTGTCTGTAGTCTCTTCTGTTTTCACTGTTCAGGCTCAGAAAACCTACTGTCACTTTTTAAAATAATAAAATATTTTAAAAATTAAAAAAAGAAAATTTACTATGTACTTATTTTTATTCAGGCATCTAGCTAAACATTTTGAAAGAATGTGCATTTATTTTGTGTCCCAACTCAAGAATATGGTAAGTATATTTGCATTTGGAATGCTGGTATGGCATCAGTTCATAATTCAGAATGCATCTTGAAGGCCGAGAGTTCTGGATATTATCATAAGGAGCCATTTCTCAACTTTTAGATGACAGAGCAGCACTGATGCCTGTTTCCCTGGCAGCCCCTTAGCCTGCTCTTGCTAAAAGTGCAGGAGCCTGTTGAGATATAAATGAGGCAGAGGCTCCTGGCCAAGTGTTGTTTAATGAACTAAGTGTTCCCCCCCTCCCCCAGGTGGGTCAAAGGAGCTGGTTAGTGTAAGTGGGCAGTAAAAGCCAGCATGCTTCTAAGACCTGAAGTTTCTCTTTCTGTATCTCTTTATGTGCACATTTTCACAGCCTTCAAGGAAGGCAGCCCTAAAGCCCTTTAGCCCACAAAAGCCCAAGTGAGCAAGGCCCACCTGTTTGATACTACATACTAATCATAATTTGAAAGGTGGGATGCTTGGACTGGAAGCTTGGATTTGTCCTTTTAACAAGTTGATGAGAGGAGCATATGTAACACATAGGGTGATTTACAGTTTCAGTGTATTTATTTAGTTTCCACAGTAATGAGCCATTTTACCTTTATAAAACTATAGATAGATCACAGAACATTCATAGGTGTTTATGAGAAGCATTCTGCAGAGAACATACATTAATCAACATGTTTTATAAACGTGGAAAAATACTTCTAAGTATAAAAACTATATTTATTTGTATTTTTCTGAAATTCAGGTTTTTAACTTGACTGCCAATCACTTCTCTTTGAAGAGACTCTGCCTTAGCTACTTTCTGGGGGCGGGGGCAGGGACTGGAATGGAATCTCTAATCTTTGAGGTTGATGACAGGTCACCTAAACACCATCTAAATGCAGACAACAGTGTTTGCACATATGGATGTATTAATATTAAGTGGAAAAATGTAAGAGTGATAGAATAAATAAGAGGAGCATAAAAATGATTTTAGTAAAATAAAGAAGGCCAAGATTTCAAAGTATAGGACTCATTTTGATTTGTGATCAAAATAGAGATTTTGTGTTTCTTCATTTCACACTAAGATATCAAGTATTTATTATAATTTTTTTTCAGTTAAATTTAGGTAAAATTGTATTTTTTCCTCTGTACTTATCCAGGCACAATTAAGTCAAATATACTTAAAAATTATACTTTCATGTTACTTATTCCCTAAATTCTGCAATGATCAATTAAAATTAGTGTTCTCTTATGGCTTGTTTGTACATTAAAAACAAACAAAACAAAACAAAAATCTGTTAATCTAAACTTTAACTGCCTGTGGAATGGAATCTGGTCATCTTTAATTTTGACAATGGGTGTGTGACAATGTTATAAATGATTAACCACATACCATTGTGTATGTGGGAGGGTTGCAGCATACAGCCACCTTGTTATCATTCTTTTTAGGTGTTATCTTTCTAAGTTTATAACTAACCTTGTGTTTGTTCCTGTGGGTGTGGGAGTGAGTGGCAATCTTCACGTCTTTACTCCTTCTTCCTGACAGGCACAGCTGCTACTCTCATGACTTTTTTTTCTTCTTCTTTTTTTAATGTGACATAGAGTCTTAAAAATGAAGACCCCGAGTCTTTAGAAAACTGCCCATTTTATGTTTAGATTTGGTGAAAAATGGAGAATTGTGTAGAAGCATGCCTGCACAGCAAGAATTAATAATGGAAATGGGCTAAGCTAGTAGATCTGTAAGATCTGCTTCTGTTTTGATTTTTCCTGTCTGTCTGTCTGTCTGTCTGATCTTCTGTCTTATTTCCCCAACCTGTGCGCTTGCATGTGTGTGTGTCTGTGTGTTTCTTTATGTGCATGCTCAGAGGCCAGAGGAGGAGGCTCTCAGGGGTCCTGTTCTA
The DNA here is from genome assembly GCA_004025045.1 of Sigmodon hispidus. NCBI lineage: Eukaryota > Metazoa > Chordata > Mammalia > Rodentia > Cricetidae > Sigmodon > Sigmodon hispidus. The sequence goes on along the minus strand of PVIH01006211.1, from coordinate 28,227 downwards.
TTCCTCTTGGGCTTTCTCCCTTGAGTCAGAAACTCTATCTGAACCCGGAGCTAGGCTGGCAGCCAACAGATCCCACTGAGATTTATGTCTGCTTCCCACAGCTCTGGGATTACAGGACTGTGGCCATGCAGGGCTTTTTAGGTGGGTGTTGGGATTGAAATCCATTTGCTCGTGTGTGCAGCAAGCTCTCTTACCACTGAGACATCTCCCTAGACCCACGATTCTTCTGGTATCTCTGAGTGGCCTTCCTTTCACTGGGGCAGGGCAGGTCTAGAAGAAGGGTCTTGTAATATTGTCATGCTGGCTGGGATGGCTTCACACTTCCACCCTCAGCAGCCTGAGACGTCTCCTGAATCATTTTGGACTCAAGACTGAGCAAATCCAGGTGTTCAAGTGTGGGACCAGAAAAGCATTTTTGTCATAGCTAGTATGAGGTTGAGTTTGGATTTATTAAAAATGTTGCAAAATGGTTTTTATGGAAAAAGGTTAATCTATGCTCAGGGGAAGAATCAGAAATAGCCAAGAGTGGGTATAGACTTCTCAAATGAGGATCCTAATGAAATGTCATAGCATTAGCCACATATACTCTTTTAGTGCCTCAGTTTTAGTATATCTCAAAAGGTTTCTAAGACTCTTTTTCTCTTATTTAATGAATCAATATGCCTTGGGTGGGGTTAGAATCTGTTAAGGAAAATCCAGAAGACACTAGGACTGCATGACTGCTACTGTGAACAGAATTTCTGGTGAAATTCCTAAAAAATGATATTTTCAATTGGAAAGAAGGAGGGGCCTGAAGCAGAGGATATTGTGATGAAATGCACACCTGTCATGGGCCTTAGGCAGGCTGTAGAAAAGGGATTCTTTTCCCAGGTGCCTGTAAGGTTTTTTTTTTTTTTTTTTAATCTTCTGTTTTTCCTCAATAGACAAGTTAGAGCTGAGAGTTTATGGTCACTCTCACACATGCGGGAGAATCCAAAGAGTTACTTCTAGGCCTTGTGGCTTGTTGCATTGGGGACAAGGAGTTTCATTCCAACCAAGCCCAGGAGAGGATGGGTGAGAGGTTAGGAGAAGGAAAGAGAGGTCCTGGTCCTGATGCTGCCATCCATGTAGGCTTTGCAGTGTCTCTGGTTTACAATGCTCAGCATGGCACTGCTCTGTGGAGAAACATTTTTTTATGCTCTGTGCAATGTTTTACTGATTAAAGTGCTACCCATGCACATAGAAACTTCGTCGTTGGTGACTGTGCTGCCAGACATCATCAATAAGCTTTGATAAGATTTTATCAAGGATACTTTAGTCTCTGTGTTTAGAACAAACTGTTTTACAGAACCAGCATATAGTAGTTCCAAAAGCCACATTGGAAAGCGTTTCATTATCACTGCTTCATTATTATCTGTGAGACTTAATGCTTTTCATAAATCTAGAGGCAATGTGAGTTGGCTCATATCTTTGTTTAGAAAGCAGTACACTTTCCCAGACAGTCGTAGCTTGAAAGGCTGCATCTGCTGCTGTTGGTAACCAAACTGCAAAAAGTTACAAAATAGAAAAGTTTCTTGTCTCTGGACTCTCTAGTATAAACAGGGAAACAGCATACAGACATCTTAAACCTAAGTATTCTAAGTTATAATTAAGTAGCTCATTTGCTTTAATATTTCTTATTTCAAATTGCCATTCAGGAAATATGTATGGTATGATAACTATATACATGTCTTTTATTTTTTTGGACAGGGTTTCTGTGTAGCCTTGGCTCTTCTCGTTATGTAGACCAGGCTGGCCTTGAACTCAAAGCTACCTCCTGTGACTCCTGAGCTCTGAGATTAAAAGTCCTGCTCACAGATAGCATTCTGACACAAACATTAAGGACACAAATTTTGTGGTAGACCTCAGGTGAGGTACATGACACCATATTCTGCAATAAATGTTCTCTGTTGTTGAATTGAGTTTGCCGTCACCTTTTTTACTATCTAGCCAACTTCTCAGTCTCAAGATTTGGAAATTGAATGTTTCCAAAAGTTATTCTGCTGGAAAGGGTGAGTGGACCTCTTCCTTCGGCAAGGCTCTTCAGAGAGTGTGGAGGCTAGTGTCCATTAGTGTATACTGAGCTCTTTCTCAGAGACATGCACTAGAGAAAATGTGGACTTTTAAAATTTCTTTATGGATTTTATGTATTTGTTTATTTATTTATTACTTATTTATTTTAAAGATTGGATTACTCAGAGGATGTAAAACCAATTTGCATGTTATATTTTCCTGTTTTCTTTTACATCATCTTCTTTAGGCAACATGGTTGAATATTCTTGTCTTTCAAGAGGACTTCCATTTATTTTGGAGTTTTAAGTATGTTAATAAATGTATAGGGATGTGTTAAGAACACTGTCTTAACATTAAGCTTCTTTCCGTACAAACTGCTGTATTCCTACCCTTGTTATCCTTCTGTAAGGCTTCTCTGTTAGCTTTCTTGAGTGATAAGCTATGCTTCTCTGAGGCTCTTCCCTGCTATCCTCTCTAAATGATACATCCATAGGTGTGTTTGCACACACACAGTGAATTGGTGTGTAGCAGAATATGGAGAGAAGAGAGAGAAGAAAGATAAACATTCTATTTCCTTAATGGGTTCTCTCCTTGAAAATGGACACATTGTACATTTTTGAGATATAAGATTTTTTTTTTAAATTTGTTTTTTTTTTTTTTTTTTGTGGCAAGGATGCTTACAACTTGGCTGTTCAGGGCAAGTTGAAAGAGTAGGAGCTCTCTGGTTACTTCCCTCCACGGACTTGAAGGGCATCATGATGTTTTAATGTGGATTGTAAACTGTGGCAAGGTACACTTTAATTCTCCTTCACACACCTAAATCAAATTTCAGGCTTTTTCGGAAATGTTTACCAGAAAGGAAGGGAAAAAAAAAAAATCATGGGCAGGTTTTAAAACGTTTTTGGATTGCAAGGCTGCATGGTGCCGCATCGATTGAAGGCTCGTAATATTTTATTTTCTTTCCCAAAGAGTCAAGATAAATCCTGTAAACATTTTTTTCTCATTTTGTTGTTTCTGTTGTACCATTGTGTTTGGCGCTAACCTTTTGCCCCTGGGAAACAAAAGTGCTTTTTAACATCTGTGCTCCTGCTGGGCCCTGCAGCTGCCAGCCAGAACTTTGAAAGTTGTTCCCTATTTCCACGCTGTAATTCTGACTGATCGCTGAAGGCTTCTCGAGTCTTATCTAAAGAGTGGTATATTAATTTTAAGGGATGTGGTTTAAAGGGAAGTCTTCGTTAAAACTTACAAGACTCCATCTTTTTAAAAGCCTTTAAAACATAAATCCCAATTTTAATTCAATCGTATTCTCAAAAATGGTCAGTGTGAGCTTAGTCATATATAAGCTGAAGCAAATCCGTCAGCTGTCAGGGTCTAGTAGCTAACATTAAAAATAACAAAGGGACCCAATTGTGGTGGCAAACACCAATCATTCCAGTAGAGGCAGGCTAATCTCTGTGAGTTCAAGACCAGCCTGGTATATGGAGCCAATTCCAGGGCAATTAGGGTAGTTACACAGAGAAAAACTACCTATCTCGAGAAAACAGAAAAAACCCCAACAATACAGAACAACAACAACAACAAAAACAACCAACCAAACCAAAAAAGCATGGTGCACACTACTCTGCAGGTGCTGCTTGATGTTGCTATAAAGTTTCAGGAGGTGTTTCTTGGTTTTGACAAGTGTTGACAGGTGTTATGCCTCGTTGAGAAGGTGCTGAGAGAAGACCTGGTAGGCAGGCGCTGGCTCTGCTTGGAGGTTGGGGGAAACATCCAAGGAGCTGGCAGTGGCGGCAGATCTTACCTTTGGAGTTCTTAGGTGAGAGATGAAGACTCAAAGTGCTTAGATGCTAGTTTACACTCCTGTTAAAAGAAAACATTTGGATCCGGTGACTTAAACATCTTTCTTAGAGTTCTGTGAATTGGTTATAACCTAAGTAAGTGGTGTGGGCGTGTGTTTGGGCCAGATTGGAGACAATTGTATTCAAGTTTCACTTTGTAGCAGCTTTTGTTAAGTGGACTTTGCACTAGAGAAGAGTAAGGAGGGCAAATGTTTGATTTTCTTTTGTATGTGTTGCCTGGTACCCAGTATCTGCAACATTGTCAGGAAACAATGAAAATACACATTCTATTTCATCTCACATGATCTTATCCAATCTCTTCCCTCCCACACATTTCTATTCCATTGCTTTCCATAATAAATCTATCCCACACATCTCTCCATTTTTCCACCTCCCTATCCCACTGCACCCAAGAGCTCTTCATCCCACTCCATGTGTTCCATACCCTATCCTATCCCACTCCATGGAATCAGTGTTTATATTTTGGGGGCCCATGATATACCACTTTCTGTGATAGGGACAATACAATGGCTTAGGTTGTTACAAAAGTGACCAGTAGTCAATCTTTTTTATTTTCCAAAAAACCCTTCAAGATGTACCATTGAAAATAGAGGGAACATGTAGAAGTATGTAAAAGATTTTGTGGAGTCTGGTAATGGGTGGGGATGCTTAGAAGATCTCCAAAGGCAGAAACTGCTAGATGAAGAGAAAAGCCAGAGTGTTTTCAGAGTGAATGTCATAATATGAGAGTGAGTTAGTTATACTGAGGAGAGTTAAAGAAGGAAATTAGCTCTAGAGCACGTGACGGTAGCCATTGTCTTCCTGACACGTGATTGCCTTGCTGAGGGCGATGCTAGCAGTAAAAAGGTAGGCATGGGTCCGCAGATATGTTTGTCGGATAAAGAAACATGACTTCAGTGGATCCAAAGGTTGGAATTTGTTTTTTTAGGTTGCTGCTCAGTTTCTCACCTTTCTATAAGAATCATCTCAAAGACATATTTGCTTCAGATTTCAGAGTCAGTCCTTGTTTAGCTGGGCCCACTTCTGTTTTGAGGCCTCACATCAAGGCAGAACATGGTGGAAAGGGATGGTGGAAGAAAGCTGCTCGCTCATGCCATCCAGGAGACAAGGTCTGCCCTTTAATAATCTATCTCCTTAGTGAGGCCTCACATCCTAAAAGTCCATGAATGGAGGAACTGGTAAGCCTGGACTCTTCTGATCCAATCATCTTACGGTAGCATTGGCAGCTGAGGGACAAGTCTCCCGCATGTAGACCTTTTAGGGGGGCATTTTTAGTCACACCCTAACACTGACTAGTAAGATACTGTTTTAAGTAAGAAGATGCTTAAGGCCGAACGAACATGGGAATGCATACTTTTATTCCTAGCTCTCCGGAGGCAGAACCAGGTGGATCTCTTGAATTGGAGGCTGTCCTGGCCAACAGAGCAAGTTTCAGGACAGCCAAGAAAAACGGAGAACCCCATCTTGCTCTGACCCCCAAGATACTTAAGTATTTGTCATAGTATGATAAATGTATCAATAGTGCTAGGTTTAGGGTATTGTGGTAACACCCTAAGAGGCAGCTACTCATGTGGATGCATATTCATAGAATGTTCTTAAAAAGTACTTCCCACATGGAGACCTAAAGCTATGTAGGGAATAGGTTAGCTACTAGGGTAGATTTTCAAGGCAGACAGAGCAGTCTGTGGAGGGTTTGGAACGAGACCATCAGAACTTGTTTATTTCTTTGAAGGTGATACCCATGGCAGTTGCTCTGTGCTGAGTGTAGATTATGAAGCCCACAGGTGCTTTTTAAAGGAATGGTGACTTTGCCTCAGAGGTAATCTGATGATGTTGATTTGTAAGTGGATGGAGGGTTGGTAGTATCAGAAGACAACAATTAGAAAGTTATGTTCCATTCTTTTTTGAAAGAGGGACCAGTAACCCTCTGCTGGGGTATGCTACATTGCCTCAAGTTGCTTTGACACTTAGGTTGATAGAACTGATTGGCCTTGGCTCTAATTTTCTTCATGTGAGATCATTTTTCTTTCCTTGTCTTTGTTGGTATTCACCATCTCATTCTTCATCTATCATGCTTTGAGGTACAGAATCTCTGCCAAGATTATGAAGAGTGCTCGAAAATGTAATAGGGGAAAAATTATACATTAATTTACGGCTAATGTTTATTTTGGTTGGTAGATTTTTGAGGTCTTATGAATCCTAGAGACTGTCTCAATTAACCTTATGTTCTCAGCATGATTTTTTGCTTGGGAATTGACTGCAGGTAAAATAATTGGGAAATGATTGGTGTGTTCTCAACTGCATCCCAGCTGCCAAGTGTGGACACAGGAGAGCCAGGCTGCTGTTGTCTGCTTCCTTACATTCTTTCCGCATTCTTTATCTGCACATAATCCTGAGACACAAAAAGCTTTTGCGTCCCACTGGGAATGTGAGAAAAATCAAACCTGTCTATTGGTTTGCTTCTGGTTGGGCACCACAATCTGTGTATTAGCCACCCAGGTACTGAGTTGAGATAAACACCATCAGCAAAATGTCTCCTCCATTATCTCCTGTGATATCACAATCCCAGTGCAAGAAATCTTAAAGACTATGCCAGTTTCCAGCCTGGATGCAGTGATTTGTGAATGCTTATTAGGCATTAATGGTGTTCAGCCTGATGGGTAGCCCTTCTATGTGGCAGGCATTTTATGCATATATAAACACATTTTATCATTATCATAATCGTATATAGGTATAGAACACTTTTGTGGACCAGTTTGTCTCCGAAGGTTCATCCATTGAGCCCAGTCCTCAGTATGTCTGTTTCTAGAGATGTCACTGTCCCTTAAGTGGGGACTTAAAGATGGATTCTGATATATTGTAACTGTTGCCTCATTAGAAGAGAACCCAGGAATGAGCCTGCATAGAGAGGTTAGAAAAGCAGGTGAGGGCAAAGGATGTCTGCCAGAAAACCAAAATAAGGCCCTTGTGGTACCTGGTCTTGGTTTTCCAGGTTCTATAACTTCAAGAACATTTAAAAACTTAAACCTCCCAATAAACCCCAATGCACTCATGTATACTTTATGACACAGAGCTGTGGAGATTCAGAAATTGAAAATTTCATTGTGCAGAATCAGGAGTCAGTCTTGGGAGTGTGAGGTTGCTGGCTTCTGTTCTGTCTGGTTTCCCACGAAAGTGGAGCTGCCTGGCTGGTGTGTGCCCCTGGCATTTCCCCCCTCCTCCTCTTCGAGTGAACTCTGTGTGGCTGTTATCTCTGAGGTGTAGCCCGTAGAAGTGATCTGTCTGCAGAATCCTCTTCTCTTGTCATGCTTGGCAATTTGCTCTGGCTCAAGCAATTTCATGGTTCCGAATGAGCAGGGTCAGCAAACACTGGTGAATTTTTTTCTTGCCGTGGATTAACTTTTCTTTTTTTTTTTTTTTTTTTTTTTTTTTTTTTTTTTTTTTTTTTTTTTTTTTTTTTTTTTTTTTTTTTTTTTTTTTTTTTTTTTTTTTTTTTTTTTTTTTTTTTTTTAAAACAACTTTATTTTATTTATTTATTTGCCTGAAACTGGAACTACAGACAGTTGTTAGCTGCCATGTGGGTGCTGGGAATTGAACCCGGGTCCTCTGGAAGAGCAGACGGTGCTCTTAACCACTGAGCCATCTCTCCAGCCCCCGGATTAACTTTTCAAATAATAGCAAACTCACCTTCCCGTTTTCCCCTAGCAGTAGCAGTGGCCTCGTTCTTGCTAAAGGCTGCTATTGCTGTGTACCCCCGACTAACATCTTATATAAGGTTGGGAAGAAGGAAATGGAAGCAATGAAAAAAATAGCATTGGAATTAAAGTAACCTTGTTCATAATTAAGATTATTCCAGCCAGTGAATTGGAAGCTTTTTGACTATTTACAAATATACTTAATATTATGAGTTTTAAAATAGTTTCTAAAATGTGACAGTATTTTTGGAACTTATGAAAACCTAAAGAAATGACATAATTGTATAAATGTAATACAATGACCGGTAAAGGTAGGATTGTTCCTGAAAATGCAGATAGAGATGCTCTATATAATTGTCTACATTGAGATGCTTCTGGTAAATAATTGGACTTATTTCTGAGTGTATTAAAACATTTCCCACAAACTTGCTATCAGTTGTTCGGGTAAGAAAACAAAATTTATTACAAGTTTCTGGTCTTTTTTCTTTAGGCTTATTTTGTTATTACTTGCTGTGTGTGTGTTTGTGCATGTGTGTGTGAGTGTGTGTATGTATATGTTTGTGTATGTGTGTGAGTGTGTTTATGAGTGTGTGTATGTGTATTTTTGTATGTGTGTGAGTGTGTGTGTTTGAGTGTGTTTATGAGTGTATGTATGTGTGTTTCTGTATGTGTGTGTGTGTTTATGAGTGTGTGTATGTGTGTGAGTGTGTGTTTATGAGTGTGTGTATGAGCATGTGTGTCTGTGTGTATGTGTGTGTGAGTGTGTGTGTTTATGAGTGTGTGTATGTGTGTGAGTATGTATGTATGAGCATGTGTGTTTGTGTATGTGTGTGTGAGTGTGTGTTTATGAGTGTGCGTATGTGTGTGTATGAGCATGTGTGTCTGTGTGTATGTGTGTGTGAGTGTGTGTGTTTGAGTGTGTGTATGTGTCTGTTTATGAGTGTATGTGTGTGAGTGTGTGTATGTGTGTGTGTTTATGAGTGTATGTATGTGTGTGAGTGTGTGTTTATGAGTGTGTGTATGTGTGTGAGTGTGTGTTTATGAGTGTGTGTATGTGTGTGAGTGTGTGTTTATGAGTGTATGTATGTGTGTGAGTGTGTGTTTATGAGTGTATGTATGTGTGTGAGTGTGTGTTTATGAGTGTATGTATGTGTGTGAGTGTGTGTATGTGTGTTTCTGTATGTGTGAGTGTATGAGCATGTGTGTTTGTGTATGTGTGTGTGTTTATGAGTGTGTGTGAGTGTGGTTAGCAGGATGTTTGCTTTGTGCTATGTAAGGTATCTGGTTTATTTGTCAGGGGAACTGTACCACTTGAAGAGGTCAGAGAACAACTTTCTGTAGTTGGCTGTCTTCTTCCACATACAGGGAATTTCTCAGGGTTTTAGCGCAACTATCATTCACAAGGCTCCTTTTGATGATCTGATGAGATGAAGATCATTTTCTACGCTTTCACACATCCAGTTTGCAATGTTTAACTGGAGAGAGATGAAAGCACTGGTGAAAGAATAAAATCACATTTTATTGACTCAGATACTGACATTGCATGTGTAAGAGTTGCTTGCTGAACATTTTTAACTTTTGAGTTATTTTAATTTTTTGAACCATAGTGGAAGGAGAATATGCATCCTGTTCATTGAGAGTAACTTGCAGCCTAGATACCAGCACATTTGTTGTTCTGTAGGCAAGACTTTTCTTGGCAACAAAAGACACTAGTGAATGCTTTGGCCTTTACTCTTAAGCTTAAACTCTAAAATAAACAAACAAATAAATAAACTGGCTTTGAGGTAGTTTAAAACATTTTTCCCCCACTTTGATATTTCTGTGTATAATTTTAGTAGAAAACTTTTCTGACAGATAAATACATGCAAAAAGTGTTCAACATCATTACCCACCAGGGAAACACAAATCAAGTATAAACTGAGTTTGTCTTAAACACAGTCTGGTTGCCTACTGTCAACAAAGCAGTAACTAACAAGTGCTGATGTGGGGAGGTTACTGAAACAAATGAAATAGATTAGAAGTGCCATGTGACTCGGCAGTATTACTTTTGAGTTTATAAAGTAAAAGAATCAGATGAGCTACTCACTCTGGAGATGTTGTATACACAGTCCTGTTTATTATGACACAATTCATGATAGCCGAGATAGATTCAACCTAGGTACCCATCAGTGGATGAATGCATAGAGTATCACAGTTTATAACAGATGATGGAAATAGTTTTACCAAAGAGAATGAGATACCACATCATGTCTGCCTGTTACCATTGATTTGAGTGCACCCTTAGAAAACTGAATGTAACACAAACCCAGGACATTTTTGGAAATTGTATGCTCTCTAGCAACTTCGTGTGAAATTTTATACAAGCACTGTTTTATTAATTATATAAAATAGAAAAATAGAAAATAAAACAGACAATGGGAGCACAGAACACCACGTGAGTCTGGAGATATAATAAAACTCATTGCTTTAGGTAGAACATGATGAATCTGTATGCTACTTTCAAAGTGAAAACTTTGTCTTTAAATTTCACTTAGTTTAAGATTCAAAGGTTGATCGTTGTGGAATAATCTTTTCGTATACTGTAGCTGGGCAGGAAGAGGTTAGGCTGGACTTCTGGGCACAGAGAGCAGAAGGGGAAATGAATAAGCACCACCAAAGAGATGCCAGAGGATATGAAGAGGAATCAGGAGGTGCAAGGCGTAAGAGAGGTAAAAAGCAAAATATAGATTAACATAAAAGGGTTAAGTTAGAAGAGGTAGTGGGACAAGCCTAAGCTATAGGCTGAGCTTTCATAATTAATAATGAGACTCCTTGTCATTATTTGTGAGCTGGCAGCCCAAATAAAAGTCCAGCTACAGTTCACTTTTGTTTTATAGCATTGAGATTTATGGTTGAGGGAATGTTTTCAAAAGCCTAGGCTTATGAATTATGAAAAGAGCTTCTCATGAACTATTACTTAATTATTTTGAAGTGTGTTCTTTTTCTATGTTTATGCAATGTAGAACTAAAAGAATGTGAATTATGGGTACTGGATTTTTAGCCATGAAGTAGGTTTTTTTTCCCCCTTTGTGTCTTAATGTCAATTTTCCTATGTAAGTAAACTTGTTCTAATTTTAAACCATTTGACCGTGAAAGCTGAAAGGGAACAAATATTGGACTTAAAAATCAAAGCTGATTTTTTTTTCTTGGAATTTGCTTTTAGATTTTTTTAAAAAGCATTAAATGACACTTAAATTTATAGAAAAGCGTCAATCTCATTACACTAAGTATAATGGTTCTTGTTTTAAACCCACTTCGCATTTAACACCCACTTCCCCAAGTGCCAAATACAACTCCCTATTGGCAAAAGTTACTATAATATGGGGGATTTGCTCAGAACATTTGGATGAGCAATTTTAGCTGTAATTATCCAGCATATTCAACATGAAAGGTGAGGTGGAGACTCTGTTTGGGAGATAATTCCCCACTTTTGTTTTTGTTACAAATGGCACATTCTGCTGGATGGGAGAGGAGGTGACTGCAGTTTGTGAATGCCTGGTATTTATTCCCCATTGTGACAGGCAGCAGTGTCCAGTTGTTGCTTTTGGAAAAAACACCCCCTCATTGTGTACAGCCTTTGCAGGACATTTAGTTACAGTGACCTGCCTTCCTTCATCTACTGGGTGGGTAGCCAAACCGTAGCAGGAACATTTTCATCCGACTCCAAGTGCTCGTAAGCTGTGACCAAGAGAACCATCTACTTACAGGTGGGATGAATTGGAAGAGATAAACGGCAAGACCTCACAGTGGCCATCTTTCCTGCATGTGATGAGAGCCAGCAGACAGTAGTGGCAATGGGAAATGAGACTCCTCTGCCATGCTCACTCCTGGTTCTGTTTGTCACAAGGCTTGGCATCTTCTCTGCACACCTTCTGCTTCCCTATTAACACTTCATCCCTCCTTTTTCTCAGAGTTCAGTTCAGGGGATGGTGATGTCAATCAAGCCTATATATATATATATATTTTTTTTTTTCTGTGTGTTTATGTTCTGTTTTCCTAGAGGTAAATTACTTTCAATAATTACAGTCACAGGATAGAATTTTGTTTTATAACTAATTTTCAAGTGACCACACCGGCTTCTTTTCCAAAGCTTTTCTTTCTACTTGTCACAAAATATTTATGTGATAGAAGAAATGATGTGAGACCTTCAGACTCGATACATGTCAAATATTTAAATGTTCTCTTATCCCCCTTTAATTATCAACAAGTAAGAACAATAAAGGACTTTCTATATGTTCAGTAGTTTTGAGCTAATTTATACAAGACCTACTGTGTACTGACTAAGCTATAGAATTCATTTTTGGAACTCATGTAATCTGATACTGATTCAAACTCTGCCAGTTACTTTGTGAATGTTATTTCTTCCAAACTGTCTAATTTTTATTTTTTATTTTTTGGCAAAAGTGAGGACAGTAATATGTCTTTTGTATCTGTTATAAAGGTGAAATAGTATATTGATGCTTTAACATTTCTTTAATAAAAGTTTTAATTTTTTTTACATGTTATTTGTCGATGTTATACATGTAGATGGTATATTTGATCATATTCATCACCCTCATTACCCAGTAACCTCTAACTAATACCTTCTTTCCTGTCTCTGTACATCCCCCCTTGTTGTAGGAAGTTTTTCCCGGGCGGAGGTCTTGTACCTGGCCCATGGCGGAGGTTTGGAACCTGATCCGAGGTGGCAGCTTTGTCCCACAAAGAAATGAATCAGATGCTTAGATTACTTCATATTGTTTGGCCCATGTCTTAAGCACATTACTAGCTTGCTCTTTCATCTTAAATCAACCCATTTCTACTATTCTACCCGTCACGTGTCCCGCAGTGGCTCACCTGTATTTCTTACATGTCTGTCTTCTTCAGGGGCCCTATGGAGACTGACTAACTCCACCCTTTCCTACCTGCCTGCCCTCTGATTCTCCACCCACTTCTATGGTGCTGTGCATAGGCCAAACCAGTTACTTTATTTACATCATACAAAGAACATTTCCACCATACCCCCTATTATTCCCAACAAGTCCCTTCTTACTTTCATTTTTTTTTTTTTTAAAGTAAACTACTGGGTTTAATTAGGGTTGCCTGCATGAACATTGCGTGGCATTATCTACTAAAGTATGGGCAATTTACCAGTGGCCACACTGCAGAGGAGTGACCTCCCATCTTTCACAACCATTAACTGCTAGTTGTTCCTCCAGGAGGTGTGTGCCTCATGATCTTTTCCCCATCCATACTGGAGTACTGATAGGGCCAGTCTTGTGCAGGTAAACCCACTTGCTGTGAGCGCCCAAGTCCAGAAGACAGCATTACACAGTCTTCTCTCCCACCCTTCAGACACATTTTTTATGTCCTTGTCTCTTCAATGTTCCTAGAACCAAGCTTTTGGAGGTGATGTAGGTGTCCCACTCTAGAATTTAGCTCTCAACAGCACTTATTCTCAGTGGGCCAAATATATTTCTTTTCCATGCCCAGGGCAAGAAGTAGTTTTGTGACCAAGGTTGAGAACGACACTAGTGTGTGGGTGTCAGCACAAATACTTAGAAGTTATAACAGTGCTAGGTTCCTCTCTGGAGCCTGGGACATGGGGAGACTGCTTAGTCTTCATTTCAGAGGCATTTTCACATGACTGTATGTCCACTACTGCTGATCTTTCCTTTAGTAGTGTGTTTCCAGCAGGAGACCCACTCTTGCTTCTTGAGATTGCTTTGTGTTTCTTTCTCTCCATCCTTTCCATGGTTGACATTTCCAGTTTTGCCATTTCTTCTAAGAGTTGTACCATACTTCATCCATGGGGTCTCTTTCTCTTCAGCATCCTTCACTGTGATAACAATTGTGGCCAGCTTTTCTTTATTTCTTTCCATTTGTTTTGTTTCATGCTACAAGGTGCATGAATTTTCTATGTCTCTTCTCCTTTGTCTGGGACCTTGCCCTTATAATAATATCGATTACTAGATAAATATTGGCTCTCTCTCTCTCTGTCTCTCTCTCTCTCTCTCTCTCTCTCTCTCTCTCTGTGTGTGTGTGTGTGTGTGTGTGTGTGTGTGTGTGTGTATACGTATATGCCATTCCCTTTTCACTCTTTTTATTTTAAACAGAGTCATGCTATGTATCCCTGGCTGGCCCTAAATTCCAGATTCTTCTGCCTCAGCTTCTTGAATTCTGGGATTACACATGTCTACTATTATGTTTGGTCATACATTCATATTCAGTGCATTGTGTGTTATATAAAGCATTTCATTAAGAGCATTTATAACTTTATGTTAGTAGTGAATGCTGGGAAAGTTTCTTTTATTTTTTTTCTCATTGTAGATTGGAAATTGATGATGGTAGAGATATAAGGCTTTATAGCATGATGACAGCTTACTTCCTTAGAGTCTGATAATGAATGTGTGCTGTGGTTGTTATAAACAATTGGTCTAAATTCACAATATCATTTCTTAGCTAATTTTTAAAAAATGTGATTATAGCTTGATTGTTACAAAGCCATAGGTTAACATTTTTATAGACTACTAGGTATTTTTGATAATTTTTATAATCATGCAGTTAAACTGTAATTTTATAGCTTGTAATTATTTGTGGGTTGCATCAAAATTTGATGTAATTTCCACTTGTTATGTATACATTATTCTTTTCACTGTGAGTTCAGAGATTCCTATCTACTGCTTCTGGTTCTGTGAACATCCTGTTGGGATTGTCTGTGGTTAAAGAGGAAATTTAACTTTTATGAGGTTTTGTGTATTTTGAAGCAAATTTAAATGGCAGTACTTTGAATTATAGATTTGATTTGTATTTTCTGAAAGGAAGGAAACTATTGAGTTTAAAAATTTGAATTGACTTAAACAAACCATGCCAGTTAAATTTCTTCATTGCATCATTAAAAATGATTTATTTACTTAGGAAAGTTTTTGAACTTTGAGATGATTCTGAAGCACAGTTAGTGCATGTCAGCTTTGCTATTAGTGTGGAAAAGGAAGTTGGCTAAGTATACCTGTTCTTTAGCCTGCTTGGGACCCCACATCATTTAGGGTAAAAGGTGAGGAGTAAGCCTGTCAACATCAAATGAGAGAAAACATCCCTCCCCTCTCTTGGCTTTGTTTGGTAAACATGACAGCTGTACCAGTGTACATCCAGAATTTATCACTTCTTCTGATATGTCTGAAGGACATGTTGCTTGGTTATAAGGTTATGTTTCTAAGGTATCAAAGGATATGCAACAAGACCACAAAGAGGAGAAAATAGATTGCAAAGGAAATGACTGATCCTGGAAATTATTAGGACATCCTGCCCAGGATGTCATTACCAAATCTCATTCCATTATTTGTATAAAAAGATAAAATCTATACACATCAGGGGACAATGGCGTAACTGAGGGAATTGGCCTCTGGACGTTTTGTATTATACTAGCTTGTTACTTGTAATTTGAGTTTCAGTTTAATTATAGTATAGTTCTACACTAGTTGTATGCAAGATCTGCCTAATGATGGGGTACAGGTTTTATTTAGGACTATCCTAACAAAGGATAGATATGATCTTTTGCAAGACGACAGTGAGTGCAGAGTCTCATGGGTAATAATGAATGGGATTGCTAGGACTAGTGTAGGCTCCTTCAGTGTATGAACTATTTGTTACTGGCTTTTTCCTCCTTCTGTTCCCTTGCTTATCTTCATGAAGTTACTGCAGCTTTGAAGGAGTCAAAGCTCAGTATCACAACAGTCAAACTGCAGATTCAGAATCCTAGGGAAAAGATGCTGAGTGAATAATTAGACTTTATTATTTTTGTATTAGTTTTTTTTTTTTTAAATGAGAAGCACACTACTTTTTTTTTTTTTTTTTTTTTCTGTTGAAAACACTTTAATGTGAAAATGAGTGAAGAGGATAAAGCATGCTAAAATGAAAAAGGCCAAACAAAACTTGTCTTCTAGGAGGTGAAAAAACATAATGAGGTTGTTTTTAAATGATCATTTTCATGAAAGCTATATATATTTTTTCCCTTTTAAACATAATAGTAGAGATGAAATGGAAATGAGTCAGTAGGGTGAAAAGATTGGTAGGAAAAACCTGCAGTGATTCTTGCTCACGGTTAGGATAGTGGCAGTATTAGGAGCCCACACTTAGATGCTCAGTAGACATTCACATTAGCAGAATGTTATTTTATCAAGAGTCTGGGATCTAAGGAAGTTCCCCTTTCTTGGCTCAGCAAGGGAAAACGTTATGTGGGGTGTTGATGTGTCCAGGGCTTTATGAGCAGGATACCACCTGGTTCCTCCTAGCTCTGACGTCATTTGTTGTTGTCTGGAATAACGAGGATGCTCATTGGCCTGATGCCTTTTCTTGCAGGAGACAGATGCTATCAGATCCCTCTTGTTAGAAGAATTCCCAGAATAAGCCACCAAGCCTAGAACAATAGGTATCTTGTTGATTGCAACAATAGAAGAGACATTCTCTGTTTCCTTCCATCTCATTTTCTGTTCATGTGTGTCCTGGGATAACAAAGACTTGGTCACTCACTGACCAGTTGTAGGGTTCTCTGAGTGATTTCTTAAGAGGCACTCTCTTCCATTTATTACCATTTTGCAACAGCCCACACTCTATGAATATATACTTTGCTGGTGGAGCATATTATTTCTGTTGAGCCTATGTTCTAACTTGTGTTTTTGTTTGACTTTTGATGTACACAGTTTATTTAAGCAGGTCTGTGGTTTGGTTTCATTTTTTTCTTCAGTTAACTCACAAATAAAAATATTACACAACTAACCACTAACCACTCACTTGCCTTGTCTAAAATTTTATGCAATTAGCATGGTCATTTTGAAGCAGTGGGGTTTTTCTTAGGCTTTTACACTTTCACTAACAATTAGATTTTTATTTAATTATGCACCATGAAAAAAGAAAAGAAAGTATGATGAGTTGAAACAGGGGGGAAAAAGAAGTAGTTTTATATTCTCTTTACTGACTCACTTCCTTCTATCTACATTCCTCAAACTCAAAGAGGAAACCCACCTACAGTTTCTTCCTCTTACAGATTCTAGACTGTAAATGGACATGTGTGTTAAAATGAGGAGAGCAGACAGTTTAAAACAGAGATGAAGAAAAAGGTCATGGTATGTGATGAATAATAGAATACAGACTGAAGCGTGCTCATTTTGTTTCTTTCATTTTTTTTTTTCCTTGTGTTCAGATCTCACCCTTTGATGTAGCCCAGGCTGGCCTTGAACTCTAGGTAATCCTCATTCCTCAGAGTGATGGGATTCCAAACATGAGTCAACACATTACATTCCTTCACCACTTCCAGTAAAACTGATCTTTTTTTTTTTTCCAGTCCTTTCGACTGTACTTCCTTCTCTTCATTTCACATCATATGTCTTCATCGTCTAAATCTTATTGCTTCTGTGTCAAGAAACAAAGAACAAATACATTCTACTGCAGTATGCAAGATGAGAAAACACAGGCAGAAATGAACCACTGCAATATAATCTCAAGTCCCCCAGTGAAGGTGTGTTGGGTATTACAGCCATAGATATTTCCCTAATAGTCGCTGTCTTCAGAGAGCTAGAGCCAGTTTCCCAAGCTCAGTCCATGCCCAGGTCCCTTTAGAACCCAGGAGTCAGTTTTCTTTGAACCACTTGGGGCAAGTACTTAAGACAAACCGATTGAAAGTCATTGCATATGACATTAATTCTAGCTCATGCCTGAAAGTCCATGAAAGAACATTTTATACATTCTTATACTTTCATTTTGTTTTGAGGCAGTAAACTGGCTTACAACAGAAAAAAAAAAAAATTCACAGTAGCTAGATGATCCATTTTGGGCCCTCATTGATGTATCTAATATCCTTTTATTGTGTGCTTAGTTTTATAAAGATTCTATGCTGTTTATATTTGAATGATTAAAAAACCCGTAATATCCAGTTATTTTAAGCATGCCAGTGTTGGAGAGTCTTAAAATGTTTAATCATGATGGTTCTTGGTAAAAGCTGAAGGACTAGCTCTTAATCAATTAACACTAATACAATTTGAAACAAATGAATAAATGTAATCCAATCAAAATATCAGCAACCCAAGAAATACTTACTGTCCGGTCAGGTCAGGAAAGAAGGAGGAGGAGGGCTTAGAACTGGGGGAGGAAGGGTTATGGAAGTTATTTGGGAGGCAGATTCCTGCAATTCACTGTGTCAATGTTGCACACACACCAAGAGGAGTCCTGGGCTACTGACCCCTCCTGAGCTGTCTGGTTCCATTCATTCTGGGCCAAGTCTTTGTCTCCTATGAGTTAGGTAGGTAATTGCTGACTGTAAGTTTCTAGCACTATTAAGAAATTCAGATGCAATGCATTTAGTATACAAAAACTGCAAAATTAAAAAAAATTATTTAGTTTTATTGTTTTGGATGACATCATATATGTGTGTCTGTGTATGTGCATGTTAGTATGGGTGACTGCAAAGGTCAGAAGGCAGCTTCAGATTCTGGTGCTTTCAAGCTGACTGATGTAGATGCTGGGTACCAAATCCTTTGCAGGAATGGTACATGTTCCTAATCAAGTCTCCTAATCATTTAATCTCTAGAACTGCATTTTTTTTCAAAGCAAAGGCCTTTTTGTTGTTTTTCTAAACATTGGCAGAGTTAATTGGCTCAACATCAGTCATGTCTATGTGTTTAGATTTAACAGAAGGACAAAAGTACAGACTATGTGAAATAATGAAAATTAGTTTTTATAATTACTTAAGATGAGAAGTACTACTTGCTGTAAAAAATAATTTCTTTTTTCTTTCCTCCAAACTGCATGGAAAATCGAAAGCCAGTTGACTTTGTCTTATAACTTCTTGCTGGAACAAGAAGCAAAGGATCACCTACCTGTTCGTGGTATGATATGATCTAGCAGAGTTGGTTTGGGTGTGACCAAGAGTGTGAAAGTGCCTTAGGGAAGAGAGAGTGTAGTGAGGAGTCCTAAGAAATGAATTGAGAGAACAGTGAAGAATTTCTAATGGCTTGAATACATTTTCGGTTGTGTACAGTGTGATACAGGAACACTGAGAGCTAACCAGGATGGTGGGTGCCAGCGCGACAGTGAGAAGCAATTGGATGGCAGTTGGCAGAACCCAGTGTCATTGGCTTTGTCTGTTGTACCCTGGCTTCCCCGCCACCATGTATGGAAACTTGGGAAAGTTACTTTGCCTCTTGGCTTTTTGATGAGACAATGGGGTTGTTACACTTCTCTGTGGTGCCTTCCATATTGTGTGCATGGTACAATACTCCCACAGTGAAGCAATTGGAGCAGACTGAAGAGGTGTGGGTGAGTTCACAGAGGTGGAGGTGGCAGTTCATATACAGGTAGAGTATTGAGACTGAACAATGACTAAATGTATCAGCTTGGAGGACTGGAAGGACAGCAGTGAGAAATTTACAAACCCTATTCCTCCTTTTCCTCCTCTTCCTTTTGTTGGGGGAAGGGAGACTGAGCTTAGGTTTCTATAAACTCAGCTTTGGTTGACATCTGAGATGCCTTGCAAGCATTGGAAGAGCAAGAGAAGGAGGTAGGTGAGGCCTGATGAGGGCTCAGTCAGCCCCAAGGCAACAGGCCGTCTTCAGAGCAGGAAAGGCATGAGATCATCAAAAAAGGGCCCGGAAGAGGGAAAAACCAGAATTAGCCTAAGGTTTGGTGTTTCAGTGAGAGTGGGACAAATCTTTCATAATTTAGACTCAAGAGAGTGGAAATCAAAGATTCGGACAAAGAAATGGGGGGATGGGCAGAGCCTGGTGGAAGGCAGATCAGCCACTCTGTTTGGTGAGATGTAAGAGGCTTTGAAGCAAGCTTCAGAATGTTGAAGTGAAAATAGTTTTATAGAGGAAATGGAGGTAAAGAGCAAAGTCCTTGCTGTAATCAAAGAATGTGGCCATTTCAGTAGGAAAGAATGGTAAGTCATAGGCAAGGTGTTTATTATGTGCCAATAATTTAGGGACACTTTAAGTTAGCCTTTTATGGAACAATGGACGGTTCTTTCTAACCTTTCTTTAATGCTGACTGGTCTTATTGAACCTGCTGCCCAGATGAAGCATAAGAGCAGAGAGTACAGGTTACTCCATTCCCCACAAACCCTTTCCTCCCACCCTTTCCCCTAAGGCCCTCCCCACCATGATCCGAACTATAGGCTATGAACAGGGTGGAATTTGGACTTGGTTTGGAATGGAGGGAGCTCAGGAACGTTATCAATGTTTACTTTGTAGAGAAGGGCTGTAAAGCCAGATTCCCTCCCAGTCAGGAGGATGGATAGCTAAGATTACTTTTTTTTTTTTTTTTTTTTAATTTCTTTAGTTTCAATGTCATCATCATTTCATAAAGTTCTTTTTTTCCCCTTGTTTGAGACATCTAAGTAATTGTAATAGTTTTGTGTTCATGTTTTGTTGACACTGAGGAGATAAAGCCTTTGCAGTAACCTGGACCATTGAGTGCACAGTGCAAGACCAGAGGTCTTTAGATCTTAGAGTGTTTGCTAGATGCTGAGCCGCCCCCACAGTAGCTCCCTTTTCGGTCCACCAGAACAATACCAGGTACACACCAGTCTACTCAATGTTTGCTGAGGTTTTAACACCCTCCACGCCCTTCATAAAACCAGCCCTCTTACTCACCTAGAATGCATGCCTTTCTTTGGTCTCTCCTGGGAGGAATACAAAGAACCCAGCTGGCTAAGGGGAGGGAGATGTGAATTCTCAGCTCACCTCTTGGTGAGGAGAAACTCTGTAAGGAGTTGCTGCTGATATTTGCACCCTAGTAATATATCTGAGACTTTGGCCTACAGGGGAGGTCCTTCTTAATTTGCCTGAGTATTTCAAAATTACAAATGTCTATTTTCAAGCTAGCCTATGTCAGACCTCTGCTGTGAAAGGTGAAAAGAAAAAGAAGTATAAATTCCATCTGCTAAGTAGCTGGCAAGGCACAAGGCACTTTCACCTTTCCCTTTGCTCACAAGCCTATGCAGTGTAGATACCTGCTTTAGAACAACTGTCTCCTTGTTCTAAACTTTAGACCTGGCTGGAATCCACACTGCTGCTTTGTAGCTGTTTGCCTTTGTCGGGTGTGGATTCCAAAGGCAGCTGGAGGTCAGAGGATATCCAGCACATATACATTGAAAGTACCTAGCAACCATTGGAATGGTTCTTGGTGGGATCTCCTGACTGTCTTTTTGTGTGCAATCAGAGTACAGGGAGGAGAGATGTGGACAGGAGGGAGGAAGTCAGGGACCATAAGTAAAGTCATGTCAGTTGTTAGCATTCTTACATCTTTGTTCTACTTACTTTGAAATGAATCTAGATGCCAAAATAGTGTCTCCCAAGGTTTCATAAATCCATTACTTCAAGTTAGGTAGGATGCTGTGCCCCATTATAATCAGTTGTAAATGGTATTTACACAGGTGAGATACTGATCAAACTGCCAGCAGGGCACAGTTTCTTCCCTTGGCCCCTACTTATGGTGACAGAATGATGACAAGATGAACATCTGATTTGTTCTCAAGTGTCTTAGGTTGAGCAGTGCCCTTCTTTCAGGCACGAGAAAGATGGTGGCTTTTAGTATAAAGTACGTTCATCTTCGGTGTAAGCTGTATTCATTGAGAATAACTTAATGGAAGGAAATTTGTATCTCGATTGTATATCTGAATATTTTCTGTCAAAATAACACATCACAAAGATCAGCTGGCTGTTAGGTAACTTCTCATTGTTAATCTTTTTGAAAGCAGTAGATAAGTGTCTTGTTTTCTTTACTGCTTTTAAATAATATTAGTGATAAATAGTGGTTGTTCTTACAAGCTTAGTCTGTAGACTTTTATTTCTATATTGTAGAAAATTATGTTGCAACTTTGTGCTAACTGTTGAATGTAACTGAAAAAATTAACTTTTTTTTTTTTGGTTCCAGGGATTTAAATATAAAAACTGTCATTTAGGGTGGTGTTCTGTTTTGAACTCTATCCCATCTCTTAATTTTTTTTAATTAAAATTAAGAACATTTTAAAAATTACTTATTTATGTCAGTTATATTCCTATCCTGTTCTTCCCCCAGCTCCTCCTGTGTCCCCCATCCCCATTTTCTTCCAAATTCTTGATTTTGTCTTAATTACTACATACATATAGCTTTTTGAGTACATTTATTGTTATCCATATGTGTATCTGCTTAGAGTTAACCTCTGGGGATTTAATAACCTATCTTATTCCTGGATTCTGAATCCAGAAGACTGATTCTTCCCACAGGCATTAACTGCCTGTAGCTTTTCATCTAGGGATGAACCTTGTTGGATTTTCCCCTTCCAGGTTGGCTTGTCAGCTGGTGTTACTCTTGGGTGGGTCTCGTTTAAGTGATGATATTGTTGAGACTTCATGGATTTAGCTTCTTTGTCTTGTATAGAGGATACTATCTCACAGCCAACTTCTTGATCTTCCAACTCTTACAGTCTTCCTGCCTTGTCTTCTGTGATGCTCCCTGAGCCTTTGGAGTAGGGGTTATGATGTAAATAGATGTGTCACCTGGAGTTGAACACTCCATGGTCAATTGTTTTCCTAATTTTTACCAGTTGTAGAAATAAGGGTAAATATCTGGTGTGTAGTTAGAAATAAGGCTAGTTTAGAAAAATGGCAGTAATAGCTTTTTCTCTAAGGTTTATCTACCCAGCCATGGGTAGTTAGGCTGTATTTACTCTCCTAGGCATCAATTCTCACCTACTGTGTGGTCCTTAGGTTCAATTGGACAGCTGTGGGTTGTTCCCTAGACATAAGCCACTATTTGGGGATGTCTTGCCATGCTAACATTGTTGCCCAGACTGAGTGGGAACTCATCCTGTAGTCTGGGTAGGTCTTTGAATGTAAAGTCCTCCTGTCACATTCTCCTAAGTAGCTGGCACATAGCCCTGTAGCACCATTTCCACTTTCTCTTTAGCTACAATATATCTGCTAATTCCTAAGATTAGCTGTACATTTTCTTAAGTCAAATTTGCTAGTTTCTGGATATCTAGTTGGCTTTGTTTGCTATAAGCTATAACATTTTATAAATTTTACTCAGAGTAGTTTCCACCAACTTGAGTAAACATTTTCGTGTTTGACTTTTTTTTGGTTGCCTCCACTTCATAAAATTTGAAAATCACATTTTAGCATTTTATTATCTCTTTATTAAGTCCTTGGAAAACAAAATCTATGCGATTATACTTAGTTTATGTGTTGGTGTTAACAACGTATTTTTTTTAAATCTGAGGGTTAATATCTATCTATTTTTAAAATATGAAACCTGTTTTTTGACAATCTATCAGTCTCTCTCTCTCTCTCTCTCTCTCTCTCTCTCTCTCTCTCCATTTTGGTTACTCTCTCCATTCACCTTTCCTTATCTCCTACTCCATATATCTCCATTCAGGATCTCCTTCTCAGGCTTCTGTCTCTCTGCTTCGGTTTTTAATCACTGAGTTTAACTAGGGCTGTATGAATGGCCATGCGTCATTATCCAATGGAGTCCAGTGAGTGTTCACACCAAAGGGTAGAAATTTAAAGATAGTGTTCCTTCCTTTTCCATAATTCATCAGTCATTAGTAGTTCATTAGGGAAGGGTATGATGCCATAAGCCACATCCCCATCTATGACTGGCTATTTACAGTCTTGGGTAGGTCCAGTGTAGGTAACTGCAGATGTGAGTTCATGATTGTCACGGTTGTGGTATGGCATTTGACAGCTTTTCTCTTCATATTCTTTCTATTTCTATCCCCTTTTTCTTGATAACCATTGAGCCTTAAAGGGGTTGATATAAATGTCATCTCTAGGGCTGATTATTCAACTATTCCATATTCTCAGCTTTTTGAGCAGCCCAATGTTTCTGCATTCATTGCCCATCATTGTACAAAGTATCTTCTCTGATTAAAGCTGAATCTAGCATTTGTCAGTGATTATAGACAAAAATGCTTGCAGAGTAGTTGGATGCTATATCTATACAATTGTAACAGTTTCCCTCTATGACCAGTGATCTTCCCAGACATGAATTTTTGACTGGATTTATAGTAAGGGACCTGTGATTCCTTCTGCAGAGAGGCCCTCTAATTTTTTTTAAAAAGGTGTTGGTGATTTCCCACTGTTGCAGCACTAGGCACATTTTACCCAGCAGGTGAGTATTATAGTTTGTAGTGTTCACATTTAGGTAAGATTCCTAGTATCCTTTCTCCTTTGGAAGACTGTATAGCACTGTCCCACTTTATGAAATCTGGCCCATAGAGAAGATGCTTTTAGCTCAGTTCTGGCTTGATTTCTCTCTGTCTTGTAACCATAATACATGGTGAGTAGTTGGATCTTATCTTCTAGTTCTGGTGAGTAAATAAGATGAATGGTTAAAGCCTGTATGAGTTGGGGGCATTGTGATCTTGTGGCCTTTATGTCCAACTGTTCATGCTTATCACTGAGATTCTTGTAACCCATAGTTTCCAGAGCATTGTTATTAAGCCAAACAAAATGTCATGTTCTGAGTCTTACTTTGTTAGCTTATATTGAGATTACCAAATTGTAGGTTTTCATATGTCTTTTTCATAAACCCATCATTTTTGGTTACTCACCTTATCTTCATTAAAAAACCACTTTTGAAGAAACTTGTACTATTGAAATTTATTAACAACTAGACCTTAATCTCACATAGACTAAACTCTCTAATAATTAAATGTAAGCCTAGGACTTAAATTAATATGGTACCTGAAAACTGTGAACACAACTTGCTGAATCAAACAAAAGTGAAATTATGTTTACTTAGTCATGAATGAGACTAAGTTATTTTGAAGATTAGCTGTTGTATGTAGTTTTCTGTCACAGACTTTCCCGTCTAGCCTTGAGATTTGGACCCACTCTCAGCCTCACTGCTGCTTAGGCCCAGGTAATCACACAGACACTTGTATTATTTTTATGCTGATTGACCTAGGGCGCAGGCATATAACTTGCTAACTCCTTCACTTTAACCCAACCCATGATTTTTGTTCTTATCCTGTTCAGCTATGAAGCTCGATACTTTTTCTCAGAGCAGCATTTCAGCTTCTTTCCCCTGCGTCTCCTCGTTGTGTCTCTGTTGCATCTCTGTGTTATCTCTGCTCTGCTCTGAGATGTTCCCAGAGTTTTCTTAGTCTTGTAGCTCCACCTACACTTCCTGTCTACCTTTAGCCAATCAGCATTTTTATTAAAGCAATAGGTGGGACAATTATTTTTACAATAGAATAGAACACACTCCCACTACAATTAGCAAACCTTATTAGAAGTGAAGTAAAACCAAATATGCATGTTTATGTTTACTGGAGTAATCTGGCACCAATGCAATGATTTTATGATTCTACAGTTATTATTTATACATATGTCATCTATACATTCATGCCTAACTGATCGTTAACACTGCTTATATGTATTTGTACTTATTGACCTCAGACAAGGGAGATTCTGATACCTAGGATATTGTCAATATATTTGTGACCAAGATACTGAGATGGTTTTTTATTGTTTTCTTAGGTAATTAGCTGTCAAATGAAATTATATACATTCAAACAATGTGAGGCTTTTCTAGTTATGTATATTTAACAACAATGATCAAAATCGAGTTACTGAGACATTTATCACCATCCTTAGCATTTTATGTGTATTTCCCCAGGTGTTTTTGAAGGTGTTGTGATTATATAGTTCTAATATTAACTTAGTAGTTCTGGGCATGAAAGGAGGAGATACTAATGAGCCTAAATGACTGGTGTGTGTGTGTGTGTGTGTGTGTGTGTGTGTGTGTGTGTGTGTCTCCCAGGTAGCCAGATTAGAACTGTACCATTAATGTCCTCTGTGAAAAGTACACAGCATGAAATAATGTCTGAAATACAACAAAAATTTTGTCTTAGCTAACAAGCATTCTATGTGTATTTAAGAAAATGACTTAGCTCCTAAAAGCGAGGGTTGGCTTAGCAGAATAGGGTGACTGTTGATGGAAGGTATTCATATCCATATTCAATACTGTATGCAGACACTCTACCCTGAACAGTCCTTTGGAACATCACTGCAAGCCTCTCTTTTATTAGCAAGTGCCATCTGCTTCTTCTCGAGAATTAAAAATACTGTTTTTGTCTGTGAAATGATGGCTGTCAAATACATATTCCCACCCAGACTTTCCTTTATGTGTTGAAGACTTTACCCTATGGGGATGCTTTGGAGTCCCTTAATCCCAGCCTGTTTTAATGTAGCTGTGCTATTGGCTCTCATGAATGCTTCTTAATACTCCTTCAGTTTTATTTACCCAAGCCAAAAGCTTAGCATCTGCATCTGATTCTTTGATGTTTCCTTATATTACAGTCTTACACTGACTTTCTATATTTTCATACTTCTACATCCTGTGTGTTCTATTGCTGTTTTTGGGAACTTGAGTATTATCCCTGGGCCACGTGGGCCTTCCTCTAGTCTGTCTTGATTGTACAAATAAGCTTTTGCTTTTCAAGGCAGGGTTTCTTTGTAGGCCCCGGCTGCCCTAGAACTTGCTCTGTAGACCAGGCAGGCTTCGAACTCACAGAAATCCTCCTGCCTCTGCCTCCTGATGCTGGGACTAAAGGAGTGTGCCATTATTGTCTGGCACAAATACGCTTTTCTAATTCATTAATCTTTCCTTGTCTTCTCAAAATATTTTTGTCTAACAAAAATCTCATCACATGAATCTGCTCTTAAATGTTTAGAGTTTTTTTTGTGGTATATATACTTTCTTGTCTTCAAAGATTTTTTTTAAATATGCTAGTACGTTATATATGTTATTTTGCTTATTCTTCTCAGCAACCAAGTTAAGAAGTTAAACTGCCACCGAGAGAGAGAGAGAGAGAGAGAGAGAGAGAGAGAGAGAGAGAGAGAGAGAGAGAGAGAGAGAGATATGCTTGGTCTGAGATTGTGACTCCGGATGTTCTATTGGTTAACACTGCACCATTTCTTAGCTCTGTATATGGACAGACTTTGAAATTCAAAGTGAACAAAAAGACTCATACCCATTTTAGATCATTACATAACCATGTCATGCCATTCCAACTGCTGTAAAGATGATTGCTTTAAATTTTATAGTAAGAAATTAATGCTTAAAGGCACTTGCTGGAGACCTGTATAAGCGTTAATATTTCTTAAGCTGTTTGTTACATTGAGTGGCACTTTTGGTTGCAACATCCAGTATTTTTAGATGCATTTGCAGCATT
This sequence comes from Sigmodon hispidus, assembly GCA_004025045.1. Lineage (NCBI taxonomy): Eukaryota > Metazoa > Chordata > Mammalia > Rodentia > Cricetidae > Sigmodon > Sigmodon hispidus. The sequence goes on along the minus strand of PVIH01006211.1, from coordinate 1,408 downwards.
TTTACATGATTGTCCTCTTTTACCAGGTCTTACAAGGTCTTTCCTTGACCTTGGGTTGTTGACAGTTGGGGGCATGCATTTGCCTCAGAGAAAAATATAATGATTCTCACCCTTGCTGAGATCTTGTTTCCCATTTTGCTTCTGCCTGAGGCACTTGTGAATTTCATTCTTGCAGAAGTTCAAAAAACTTAGAAATGTTGATAGATAAAGCCATCAGAGCTTTTTATCTTAAAGTTTGATTTAAGCAGAGGGATATACAAATACAAATGTGTGCCACAGCCTCATTTGCCAAACATATTTGTTGACATTGAATCCGCACTCCACTTTAAGTTTTTCTAAAGTCACTACTCTCTGTCTAAGGCCAAATTAAGTGCAAAAAATCTTTTTGCTTCATCAAAGATGCAGTCTTTTTGACTTTTTTTTTTGAATGACATAAGGCATATGTATTTCTAATTTTTCTTTAAGAATCTCTTGCTCTTGTTGACATCCATGCCCCTTTCCTTGAAACATTTGGCTCCTCCCAAAAACATGACCTTAAGATTTTTCTTCTTAAAGAAAGAATTCTATTCCCTCTTTGACTTAGGAATAGAAACTATATAATTTAATATGGTTAAATAGTACCTAGGAAAACCTGGTAATCACTTTAAATAGAACTTGATTACTATTCATTATGTCTTCAGATTTAGACCAATGATTATTGATTGATGAGCTATGGCCTTGGTTGGTTAAATGGGCAGGAATGGCGTGTAGGAAAATTCCGTTAGAGCATTTTAAAGTATTGCATTTTGCTTTTGTCTTATTTTCTCTTGGATTCCTCTTTTCCGCTTTACATTTAAGACAATAATATTCCCTATAGAGTGAAAACCACAGGGGGCTCTCTCTCCAGGGTCCTCGTCAGAGTGACATCGTCTTTAAACCCTGCGTGGCAATCCCTGACGCACCGCCGTGATGCCCAGGGAAGACAGGGTGACCTGGAAGTCCAACTACTTCCTTAAGATCATCCAACTTTTGGATGATTATCCAAAATGCTTCATTGTGGGAGCAGACAATGTGGGCTCCAAGCAGATGCAGCAGATTCGCATGTCCCTTCGAGGAAAGGCTGTGGTGCTGATGGGCAAGAACACCATGATGAGGAAGACCATTAGGGGGCACCTGGAAAACAACCCAGCTCTGGAGAAACTGTTGCCTCATATCCGGGGGAATGTGGGATTTGTGTTCACTAAAGAGGACCTCACTGAGATTAGGGACATGCTGCTGGCCAATAAGGTGCCTGCTGCTGCCCGTGCTGGTGCCATTGCCCCATGTGAGGTCACTGTGCCAGCCCAGAACACTGGTCTGGGGCCCGAGAAGACCTCTTTCTTTCAGGCTTTAGGCATCACCACTAAAATCTCCAGAGGTACCATTGAAA